>VWZW01001851.1:1674003-1816780 GCA_013397115.1 Edolisoma coerulescens | reverse complement strand
GAATTTACCAGGTTCTCTCCAAAGCGAGAGATTTTATCATTTAGCATTATTATTCCTTTCCTGTGTGTTTGTTAAATAAATAGGGTTTTTTCTCCCTTTTCACATTCCTCCGAGGAATATTTCTTTCCTGAACCTGGTGGGGGAGGGGTAGTTGTAACCTGCCTTCTATCAGAGGATATTTTCCTCCAAATTTGTCTCAAACCCTGACACCAATACATGAGGAAATTCCAAGACTCTGTCCTGAAGCCATTTGAAATTCTTGTAATTAATTCAATGCAAAAGGGTTTTTATGTTTTGACCAAGCTTTGACATCTGTAGGTCATAGTCATATTTTCTTGTGAAACGGGTACGTGCCAACTGACCTTAGCATTTGGATTGAAATATACTTCATGTTTTCCATGCTGAATTTTCATGGAAAGTTCCAAAATCATTGGGGATGGAAGGTTTTCAAGGAGCTCTACTTGCAGTTTATGCCCCTTTTCCTATGGTTGTATCCTCCCCACCATGAGTTCCCTTCCTTTTCTGGCCCCCCTCACACAGACTCATTCCTTGAAATTGTACAACTAAGAGCACTCTCACGCTCCTTGAGTTATAAACTCTTTTGTACAGATGTTTCTTCCAGGAGGACTTCCATCTCCCTTCTCCCTTCTCCCCTCCTGTAGCTCTTGTCTCCCACATTTGGCTGTCGTTCCATCCCGTTTCTGGGAGGTTCAGCAAGTGCAAAGTGCCTGCTGAAGAATCTCTGTTGGAAAACACAGGCAGGTGGCTTCCTCTAGAAACTGAGGCATGAAAACAAACACCACAAGTGTCCCTCCACTGTATTGGTTAGAACATTCCCTGGCCACCCCATCCCATCTGGTGCCTGGCCATTCGGGGAACAGCCCTGGCTGGGGAGAGCAGCCACAAAGCCATCCTGCCTGGGGGAAGAGAAGTCAGCTGCTTGCCCTCAGGGATGGGGAACAGGCTTTGGCTTGTCTTTGTTTACTACTGAGATGCAATTTTTAGATCATAAAATGGCCTAGCTGCCTGTCTCTCAGTTCCTCCCTTCTCTCCAGCAGAATGGCAGTGAGAACAAACCCATAAAAATGTTCTTACAGACAACTGACACCATCGAATTTCTCCTTTGCTTACCCATCTTGCACTAAAAGTTTTTAGTAACCCCACTTGCTGGGATTTCTGCCAGACACACAGAATACAATTAACAAATAAAACAATTTCCAAATTTCCACATCAGCAAAATACCTTTGTATTTCCTGGTATAAGAAGGAAGTCAGAGAAGAAGTCATCTTGCCTGGAAAGAAGAGTTTGCTTTGATCATGTAGTGGAGCACAGACTTGGATTGAAAGATGCTGGTAGCCAGTCCTTGGAGTGCTTTTCTGATGTTTTTAGTAAGGTTTCTATGAAAAGCTCAGCTCAGAGTCAGCTTTATCCTGTAGGATAAGGATATCCACCTCCGTCTCTCCCATGGATGTCTCCCTGGGAATTTAGGCAGCATTAAGAAATGTGCAGAATTAGCCACAGCTGAGCCAGAGACCAAAGGAGATGGGCTGACCACTGAGGACACCGTGGGACCCAGGAGCAGGTGATGGCTGATGAAATGGGTCACTTTTTGGGAGAGCAGTGAGGTGTGTGTGCCAGCCCCTCCCACCTTGTAGGGCATGGAGATGTAACTGGCATCACTGCTGCTAAACCCTCCAATTTCTTTAATGACATGTGGGAGTTTGTCCCACTTCTGAGTCATGGGGCTTCTCCAGCAGAGGTCTGTGAAAGCCACAAGCCCAGCCATGTGCTGTGAAGGCAAGAGATTTCATACTGTGCAAAATTGCTGGTAGAAATCTATTTTGGAGCTTTTCTGAAAGAAGCCCTCCTGGCTGACAGGCTGCTCTGTCACTTTGTTCTGCCCTCCCAGGAATCTGCACTTGCAAAATGTGCAAAGTCAGAACCTCCTTACACCTCCCAAATTCACTACAGAGGCATCCTTTTCGCATTTCACTTAATAGGAAAGTGTGATTTTGTGATGGAACCCAAATTATAATATTAAACCTGGGAAATGGATTAGAAAGTAAGATTTTAAAGGAATATCTGTTCTCCCTGAAAAAAAAAAAGGCAAAGATGATATTAATTATTTCTTGACTCTGATTTAATTTTTGAGTCTCTGGGCCTACCCTCATGCTGATTTTTCTTTGGTGTAATATATTGGCCACAGGGAGCCATTATTTACTGTGTCCATTGTCACTGGTTTACTTTCACTTTTATTCCTTTTCCATGTGGGTTTTTCATCCTTTTGGTTCTCTCTGGCGTACCTTTCCCCAGATGTTTTCTGCCATGTGTGAATGAGAATTACCTCATCTTCATGGTCTCCAGTCCCAAGGGACATGATGGCTTCTAGATGACGGAGGGCAAAACTTAGCACAGTCCTTGGTCACGGGTGGGTGTCCCCCTCTCAGTGGACATGTAAGATCTGAATTGTAAAAGGACAACTCCAGGGATCCCACTCTGCCAGGACTGGGCAGTGCCCTCCATGTGGGCCCCTCTAGGCTTAGGCCTGGTATGGTCTTCAGGTAAAAAAAGCAGAGCTTAAGCTTCCAAAATTAGAGGTTTCTTTCTTGTGTCTAGTCATTGTATAATAATTGGTAGAGCAGCTGTAATTTGCATGCAGCTAGTGAAAATATTCCAGGGATAATGCAGGTGTTTCTCACTGATCCTCACTCCTTGCAGGGAGCAGCAGTAGCAAAGACTCTCCAGTGTGTTCAGTCAGTCCCAGTGTGTGCAGTCTGTCTTGCTCTCCCATTGTCCTGACATTCTCCTCACCAGGACAGCCAAACACTTTTGTTGACTTAGATAATTGTCTCTTGGTTTGCAATCAAGAAACTTTCCATAGTTTCCCTAATATTTTTGGGATATGTTGAGCCTTTAACATCACAAACACAGCTGGTTTTGCTGGGAGAAGTTTTCAACTGGACTCATCTCATAGCAAGTTTTGTCTGTCTAGACAGTGGTTTGAGAAGTCCACAGCAGCTCTGATGGAGCCCTTGCTACTCTGGTGGATTAGTGTTGTTTTGTTATCTGATGAAAAACCTGCAGGAACATGTTTGGTTTTATTCCGTGGCTCCAGTAGTGGAAAGAATTTATCTGCCTCCACTCCCCATCTCTCCCTCCTCACATATAACACTTGGAGACTTAGAATTGCAGATCAGAAAACACTTGGTTTCCAAAGACTCATCTTCTGATACTTCTAAGGGACATACTTAGAAAAAAAATAACACTGAAAGTCATCAGCTACAAAAGAAATCTAAGTTCAGTTCAATAGTTCTTGACCAGACTCGGAGTGGTACAGTTTGTCTGCACATTTATATGCACATAGGTGGATAACAAATGAAAAAGTCTTAACAACATGGGGCAACCACCAGGTTGTGGTAAGAAGTGTCACGGGTTGCCTCAGATCTATGTTTCAAGGACTCTGTTTCAAGTGACAAGGACACAGGCACCTCGCTCTTCCAGCTTGTGGGGTGCTGCAGAACCTGGGGATGAGTAGAGGCAGAGGCTAGAGGTTGGTCCCTGTGAGACGGGAGATGGGAACAAGCCAGCCTCCCCTCCCAGTCCAGCCTCCCCCTCTGCAGAGACATTTTCATCGTGTGCCCCAGTGTGTCAGGCTGGCAACAAGAGCAATCCTGAGGTGTGCCCTTGATGCTGTTTTGGCTTTGCCTGCCTCTCCTTCCCAACAGGGTGTACCTGTGCCAGATCTGAGATTCCCCAGTGCTAGTGCAGCTTTACAGCTCCACTGAAAGAGGGCAGGGGTGAATGGCAGCTTAAAATGACCTAAAAAAAAATCTTTGTGTGGCACAAAAGTGAAGTATAAATAACAGCCTTGTCTACCCATCTATTACTCAAGGAAATTTACTCCTGGATAAAGTGGCAAGAACAGGACAGAGGAATCTGCCCCATTAATTACACATACCCCTTTAAACTCTGATGTGAGAAATTGGATGATCATTCCCCACCCATCAAAGATGGGAGAGCACAGCTGTCATCCAGAATCAGCTCTGCCCTGCGCTGCTCAGAGACAAACAGCTGCACCAGAGACACCAAAACTGCAGGGAAACATAAAGTCAATGCTTGAAGAGGAGAATAGTCAGTAAAGCTCCCAGCTTTATTGTAAATACCACAAAAACATTCAGGGTAGGGGGAACACCCTCAACTCACCCCATTCCTAGAGTCTGCCTGAAGATGGCTAAAGCTGTATCAGCCTTCCTATTTATTCTTCATAGGCCAGAGGTAAAATCAAGCCATGTTCTCCCCTTTTTCTGGGTGAGTAGGAATCATTCACATGAAATCGCTGAAATTACAGCCACTTTTTGCATATGAAATAATTATTCTTACCATATTACTTACATTTTTTCTTTCCTGAGGAAAACATCCACTCTCATTATCGTCATGAAGTAGTTCAGAGATTTTACTTAGAAAATAGACTGTATTTGCTGCGTAGTTTTTATTAAATCTCATTTTCTTATATTTAATCAGACAAACCAGTTATTTCACCTATGAGATTAATACAGAGTTGATGAGAAAAATTTCCTGTTGAAAGAATTGGTACTGCAGTGGTACTACAGTGCCCCACAAGCCTCTCATCTGCAACTGCTGTCCTCCTTGTGGGTTCGAACACATTCCACTTGGGAAGTTGGGTGGCTACAAGGCAGGAAATTCATATCCCCATTTCCATGTGTTTTCCTTGCTGATCTTGGACAAGAAACATGAAGGAGATCGATGCTGCTCCAACCTGTGCTCTCCCTCAGTTGCCCCAGGCCACAGGGACCTCTTGCCAATCTTGCGGTATCATGATCATTTTGACAGCGAGAAACTAAGATATCAGAAGAATGGGATTATGAGATTGACTGCAGGATAAAGAGAAACTGGGCTGGGAGGATATAAGCTTCTTATCCAAGCACAAATAGCTGAAATAATAGGAAAGGGAATATAGAAAATAACTGATCATGTAAATTGTTTTTTGCAGGAATACTCTCTCTTAGTAGACTTTGCCCTGGGAGGAAGATTACAAAGGATTGGTAAATACACTTCCAAGGAAAGAAATAATGCTCCAGAGAGACTGACTACATTACTGACCTATTACTGCAGATCTCAAACTTAGATCTAACACTCACTCAGTACAATGAAAACCCCTTTCTGAGCAGTTTTTCTTGGCAGCTTAGTGGATTTTGCTACAGTAAACAAAATATAATAATTGGTACCTATTGTGTTAGGCTTGCTAGAAGGTCTCCAAAGAGCAAACTGCTTCTTTCCCATTTGTGCCAGCCAAAGAACAGTGCAGATGTCCACTGCCATCCATGAACAGGAAGGAAGAAAATCAGATGTTTTCACTGGTCAGAGAGTGCCTGAAGAACATCTTGCTGGTCTGTGTCTACCAGGCACTGCAGGTGTATGGGCCCTGTTTTATCTACAATAAAAAGTATTAAATGAGTAGCTGACCATCCTGGCAGGTACTTCACGTGCACTGTCTGGCCTTTCCTATGCAGCTGAGCGACAGAAGTGACAATGAGCTGCCACAGGGTTACCATTTGGATTAGTGGCTTGCTTTTTTGCATGGTATATTTCACTGATGGGGCATATTTTCTGCTCTGGATCCCCTTGTTACAGCAAAACCTGCTTTCCTGGCTCCTAGGAGACTTCTCTTCCACAGGGAAGAACCCTCAAGTAATGTAGGTCCCTTGTTGTCCTTCCTGTCCTCTGCCTCCTGCAGAAGCAATGGTACAGAGCTGCAAATAAGTGCTCTTGAAAGCAGCCCCTGAACTGCTCTGCTCTGCGAGCCTCGCCCTGCAAGGATGATCCTGTCTGATTCCAGCCTGCTAGGATTTGTCCTGTGTGGTCTGGGCAGATGAGAAAGTCTGGCCTTGGTTGCTGCTCATTGTGAAAGTTCACTTAAACTTCATGCACAGACAAGGAGCAGCGGCCTGAAAATCAAACTCACTCGTTTTTTTGGCAGTGTGTGGTCAAGGCAGATCCGCTACAGGAGAAGCTGTGTGGGTGAGCTCACGTGAGATCCTCTGCAACCAAACAAGGCCAGCAGCTGAGGACCTCATTTTGGGGGTGGTTTAGCCCTGCCACCGAACTTGTGCAGGTGCAACACCATTCTTGCTGTAGACTCCCCAGGGGTTTTCAGACTATATTCAGTGCAGTGCTGAGCACAGTGCCAAATCCCCTCCCCTCCTTCTGGGTGACACCAGTAAGGGTCCATGGCAGTGAATGCAGTTCTAAATCAATTCACAGGATCTCAGGAGGCCTGCACACTGTCTGACTGAATGACAGATGGAAGGTTAAATACATAAAGATTTATATTCCCCCACTTTTGCCAAATCAAGGTAAATAAAAAGATGGAAGGGAAAGGAGGAAGTAGTCCCCTGGTTTTGTTCCAAAAGTATTTTAACTTCAGCAGCAGCGTTTGCAGATACACTTCCAAACAGCATTTGATGAGAAAGTGTCATCTGAATTGAAATTGTCTGGTTTTGTCCTGTGTTGACACAAAAGGAGACGATGGAGCCGAGATATTCAGACTGCAGCCTACCACAGCAGCATATGTGTCTCCCAGCCTCCACCAGCAGTCCCTGCCTAGGGCTTTTTGGGGAGGAGGGATGCTTCCAGCAGCCTGCTTCCTTGCCATGGCTGGGGAGCCTGGAATCAGCTTCACAGCTCCAGGCCTCCTGTGCTCTTCACTTGCTGTGACCACAGAATTGGTGCAGCATGGTGCCTGGCTCGTTACCCGTGTGCTGCTGCTCAGGGTGGGGCTGAAGCACCCCGAAGTCCCCTCTAACCTGGGGAAGGCTGCCTGCTTATAAAGGCTGGTCACCACTTGCCTGGAGTGTGATTGTCACCAAGAGCTGCCTGGGCACCTGCTGGGTGTGACAGTGGACAATGCTCTTAGTCATATGATTTAGTTTTAGGTAGTCCTGCAGGGAGCTGGACTTGATGATTCTATGGGTCCTTCTAGCTTGAGATATTCTGTGATTCTGTGTGGTTTATTTGACGTGCATCTACCTTTATTCCAGCTCTGAGATACAAAATCCAAGCTTGCTTGGTCTTCAGTAGGCATTGCCAGAGACAGCTCAGCTCGCAGCATCCCCTGGGATGCCAGACTGTCTCCATTGTCTACAGACATCCTGGGAAAACTCCAGTTTAAGCACCTCAGGGATGCACCTGACATAAGGCTGGATTAATCTGATCATTTGTGCCTTATACTGGCACAACCAGAGTCTGAAGCTTTGGAAAAGGTATTAAAAGTGAGAAGGTCAACGAAAGCATGCTGGATTGTCATTAGGCTAAAAGCTTAACATAATTATACTAAAAGAATCTGGGGTTCTTTGAGTGCATCTGTCATTTGATTCCCAACCTCAAAGACCAAGAAAGTGACCTGCTTTCGCAGTCTGGCTGCTCGGTGTCACTGCAAAGCAGATCTCTTTTTAAGGGGATCCATATGGACATACAAATCTGCCATTGCTTTGAAAACTGAGGTAATCTTTAGTTTGCTTTTACTTAAACTG
Source organism: Edolisoma coerulescens (assembly GCA_013397115.1). NCBI lineage: Eukaryota > Metazoa > Chordata > Aves > Passeriformes > Campephagidae > Edolisoma > Edolisoma coerulescens. The sequence continues at coordinate 1,809,230 of VWZW01001851.1, read as the reverse complement.
AAAGCACCGTGTTAGCAGCCAGGAGAACTGGGTATTATTAGTAACCTTTCACAGGAAACGTGGTGTGTCATGGGTTAGGCGTATATTTTTCTGGAAAATGCAGTGTACAGTGAAGTGTGGGAATAAGTAAACATAAAGAGCTTATTCAGCAGTTCATTCTGTTTGAATGCCCAGCAATGCAGCTCTGAGGTTACCTGCTCACAAAGGACGCAGGGAATGATATTTGAGATTTATTTTTGGCTAAAAGCATGAAATGCAAATAGCTCTTTGTGCAAAATGTCAGCTGCATTTCTGGGAAGCAAATAGCATTGCCTTAATAGTCCGTGGTAAAAAACGACACTAAGGATGCTACCACCTACTACAGGTACTTGCAGGTGTATCTAGACAAACATCTAACTGTAGTTGGATGTCGAAAATGAATACAGAAAAATGAAATAAAGCATTTCAAACCTTTTGTGAGCAGCAGAATTAACGAAGTACAGGATGAAACTCAGCTTCAGATAACAAAATTTGTGTGCCCACATGGACATATTCATGTATGGAGCAGATATCTGAGCTACCACTACTCTGCAGAGGTCTAGAGCTTGGCTCAGTTTTGTTTGAGGACCACTGGGGGTACTGCAAGGTGTCCATCCCAGCCTGGACACAGATCTCCCATAACAGCGTGTCCTTCTGGGCCATTGCCTGAGACTGACATGGGCATGGAAGAGTCAGTTGGGCACTGGACATATTGGCAGATACATGTAGGCCTGGCACAGTCACCTGTGCTTGGTCAGTCTCTGTTGCCCACATGATGAATTTCTGATAGAAATGAGGCTTAGATGCCCCATTTAGACCCTCAGGGTTTGGTGTCTGAGGCTGGAGGCTGCTGCCATCCTTGATGAGCAATTCAGCTCCCTAAATTTGGCCAGGCTATCTCCTGCTGAAACACCCTGGGATGCCCTGGCTGGATGGCAGCTGGAGCTTCGGGAGGACACAGACCTTCCATAGGCCTGGTGCAGGTATCTCAGATACCCTCAAACATCAGCAGACCTTAACCTCTGTCAAGGTAATTCAATTTTACCTATAGAGTCCAGAAGATTTTTATTGAGTATTTCTTTATTCCCTCCCTTCCTCCAGCTGTTTCCTATGTCCTTAGGTTGTCACTGGGAACGAGACACATGGTGTAGCTTGTTCCAAGCTCTTTGTGCACTGGGGACCTGGGAAGCATCTCCTACTTACACACATGTTTATTTTCAGGACACTTGTAGCAATGTGGTTATCTCTGAGACCTCATCCCCCTGTCAAACTGGGTCGAAAATGGCTGAAGGGAATGTCTCAGTGCCTCCTTCCCTGATGGGCTCCCACCTGCTTGGCTGCACATCCAGTACTCTGGTTTCAGACAGCATCACTTGCAACACCTGTGAGTGGAGTGTGAAAGGAAAGATTGATTCCCACCAGGCCACCACAGGGATGAGGAGACCCACACAAGCTGTCAGTGTGGTGGGCCAGCTAAGAAACAATTAGCTTTAATCTCACTTTGCTTTAGAGCAGGGCAGTGCTCAGGGCAGCCATGGTTTATTCAGCGGTTCGTAATGGACGGGCACATCTGCTGCGCTACCGACTGCTTTTGTTTTTAATCACCGTGATTGCAAAGGGTGCTTTACAAAACAGCACTGACAGGGCACTTCAAACGCAGTGCCATCAGGGTGATTAGGACCAGGTTTCCAGAATTCCATCCCATATATTCTGAATACTTGAAATAAGAGAGAACAGGCTGGGGGGAATGATAGCAAAAGATTGTGGCTCTTTGGCAAGGCCTGGTTAAATAGAAGTACTTTTATGCTGTTCGTGTTGGTCTAGCAGGTGTTATCAAAGTACTATCAGAAAGAGAGAAGTCAGAGGGCTTAGAGGTGTTTCTGGTAGCATTAAGAGATCACAGAGAAAATACCTGCACAGAGGCCGTTTTATTGCTGTAAATGGCAGGAGTGCTGCAGCACTGACCTCTCCTTCTCAGTGCCCAGAGCTGGCACCCACCCACCTTGTACAGGCAGCAGTTGAGTTGATACCGGGCAATTTGGGACTAGTTTATTTTGGGGTAAATATATTTTAGCTGCTATTGGTTTGAGTCACCTTTGCCCCGTTCCTGTCATCCCAGGCATCCACCTCCAGTGTGAACTTTTTGCCCTGATAAATCCAGCACAAAAGCTGTAATTTATTTCTTCTCAGACCATAAGCAGGTGCAATGTCCAATACACAGCAACTGGTGACCAGCCTGTGGGATATATTACTGGGAGTAGCCTTTGAGAAGAAGCTGGTTTTATTTATTGGATATAATTGTATTTATTTGGGGCAGGGGTGTAAAAAGAGGTTTAGACCATCAAATATATCACTTAAATGCCTAGTTGTGTCTAATCTTGCCACCCACTGCCAGCAAAAGTAGAGAGTTCTGAAGTGACAAGAACAAGAGGAAGGTAATTCACAATCTCCAGTTCAGTTTGGATCTTTTCATACACCTGTGAAAATCTTCAAACAGTTTTGTTCCTGACTAGTAACAGCATTTTCAGGACCAAGCCTGCTTTGGGAGTGAATCCTGCTCAGATTTGGCCACAGTTATCTGGTTGTGATGGCTTGTTTTATCCTGGAGGGAGAAGTTTTTGAAGCTATATGACCTCTGAGGTGTTTATTCACAGTCACAATAGATTTCCTTCATGGCCCAGAGGATATTTAAAACAAGACTGTCTGTGAAAATGCATACAAATGTTTAGAAATGTTTCCAAATGTACAATTCGGTTGAAGTGCCTTGCCTATGTACATCATTGTCATAGAATCATAGAAGAATTTGGGTTGGAAGGGACATTTAAAGGGCACCTAGTCCAAACCCCTGCAGTGAGCAGGGACATTTTTAACTAGATCAGGTTGCTCAGAGCCCACTCCAACCTGACTTTGAATGTTTCGACAGATGGGGCATCCACCACCTCTCTGGGCAACCTGTTCCAGTACCTCACCACCCTCATCTTGAAAAATTTCTTCCCTATATCTAGTCTGAGACTCCCCTCTTTTAGTTTGAAGCTGTTTCCCCTTGTCCTCTTACAAAAATCCTACTAAAAAGTTTGTCCCTGTCTTTCCTATAGACCCTGTTTAAGCACTGAAAGGCCACAGTGAAGTCTTCCCAGAGCTTTTTGGGTTTTTTCTATTCTGTTTCTGAGCTTTACGTTTTATTTTCCATGTTTTGGGGTGTTGGGGGTGGGGAGGGGGGAAGGGAATGTCAGAGTCTGTTATTGTCCATGTTAAATTCTGTACCTGAGATCAATTTGTCTGGAAATGCCTGCAGACTCCTTTTCCTGCTGAAACCACCCGTAATTAGAGGGATTTCCCTGGTGGTGTTACAGTGCCACAGATGAGATGAAGCTCAGACCCTCCCGTTTCCGAGACCAAACACCCACCCTCCACATTTAAAGCTCACTGATTTCCTTTTAACTTCACTCGTTTCAGGTGCTCAACCTGTTCCTTGCCTTGCTGCTGAGCTCCTTCAGCGCCGACAACCTCTCAGCCCCAGACGAGGACGGGGAGATGAACAACCTGCAGCTCGCTTTCGCCCGCATCAACAGGGGCCTTCAGTACGCCAAAAAAGCCGCCTGGAATTTCTGCTGCAACGTCCTCCGGCACCCCAAGACCACAGCTGAGAAGAAGGCCATGATGAAACTCGCTGCCCAGAACCCGGGAGCCCTCAACAACTGTGTGAACAGCCACACCACCGCCGAGCTTGGCAAAGACATGGAGAATCACAAGGAGAACCACGCTGAGGATGCAGTGAATAAGAACGGAGAGAAAAACCCAGGAATTACAGATGATGATTTTATGACCAATCCTGACCTGTCCATTTGTGTTCCTATTGCTGTGGGAGAGTCGGATATTGAGGAGGAGGATGAGGAGCAGAGCACCTTTACAGAAATGGAGCAGGTAGGCAACTAAAATGTTTGTTAATTTCAGCTTATTGAGATGCCCTTTGTTCCCACCCTTGGTCTGGACCCATGGCTAGTGATGCAAATGTCCTATGGCCTAATCCTGCCTTTGATATGCTGCTAACTTCAGAAGAAGTTACTGATGCATATCCAAGAGCAAAATTCAGTTTCCAACAAGAGGAATTTCCTTTCTTTGTATTCTTTGTGCTTGTCTAGATTAATTCTTCTAACCAGAGCAATTAAATCCTTTCTCACACAGCAGACTGGTTTTTTTTTCCCTTTCAGGTGAATCATGGGAATGCTACAGAACTAATCTTAGGTTAGTGGGGGATTTTTCTTAAATGGGCACTGTCTTCGTTTGCTTGGTTGAACAAGAATTGAGGGCCAGGTAGTTCTCTTAAAAATACAATAAGACAGAGGCTGATATGACAAGGCACCAGAGAGAGAGGGAAGATATGTTATTATTTGTATTCTGACAGAAAAAGCAGTTATTTGCCTCCTCTTTGGTGTGACATGGCAGATTTTCATTTTTTTTCCAGAGCACTCAGTAGTAAAGGCTGGAAAATCCTGTGCAGTTTGAAGTGTTGTGTGAAATGAAGAAGAAACATCTTCTGGAGAATGCTTTTCTTTCTCTCCTTCTCCCCCTCTCCCTTTTCTACCAGCTTTATCTCCTGGCTCCACACAGCATATCGAGTTAATATTTTCCAGACTCTCAGCCTTGATCCCGCACCTTCTGAAGCTGGCTGAGACCAAGGAGTTCAGCAGGCACTGGATCAAAGCTCCTGCTTCAGATACAGCTGCCAGGAGGGATCCTCGATCTCATGGTTGAGGGGGAGAAAGTTTGAAAGCAAAATAGTTCTTAGACAAGGAAGGACTGGTGTAAAAAAGCTCTAAGGAAAGGCTCCGTGTCAGGAGTTGGGCACAAATGAGCTGCTAAAAGTTAATTTCTGCTTCTGTGTTGTGGAAATCTCTTCAGTGTCAGTGCAACACCAACGAGTCTTTCTCAATGATCATCTCACTGGGGAGTGGAACAGCAAGGGGTCAGAAAACTTAATCACCAGCTCCACTGTCCAAATAGAAACCTAACAAAAAGACAAGTGTGCAATTTTTCGTGAACACTTTTAGGGTGGGGTTTTTTTGTGTCTGTTTAGAGACTATTTTATTGAAATGATCTGTGGATCAGTGTGGGTAGTATGAATAATGTCTTGTTATTCTCTTTGAAGTCCGTCTCCATTCCCAGGCTGTATTTGAACCTACAAGCAGAGAACATTCAAAAAGTGAAATAGGAATGCAGTAGATGAAGAATAGAATTGGAAAAAAAAAAGAAGTAAACTTCATGAATTGACATAAAGATAGTTTATTAGGAAAGAATAGAAAGATATAATGATAATAGAACTCAAATATGCAACACAGGTGATGCTCAAGGCAGTTGCTCACCACTTGTTGACTGATGCCCAGGCAGTTCCCAAACAGTGGCACCTGGCCAGCTTTCCCTCCAGTTTATATGCTGAGCATTTATTCTCATTCTCAACCCAAAACACAGCCTTGTACCAGTTACTGGGAATAAAATTAACTCTATCCTAGCCCAAACCAGGACTGTTCCTTAGTAGCGGGTGATCTGTAAATATTGTCTAGTGTATATGTGGATAATAGTGTATAAATGTGTTTAGTTATGGAATTCTGGGTTTGGTGATTTTTTTTTTCTTTTTGGTCTTTAAAAATGCCCACACCTTTCTGCTATGTCTGACGGATGGTAACAATCTCAAACACTCTCAGATTTTTTATCCTTCACACTGAAAGCAAAAGTTTGTTGAAACTTTGCACTCAAGCGTCCATGAGGTCTGGAAGTGAGTGTCCGTGCAAGCTCACACGTGTGTGTTGCACCACTGTATTATTCCTCTCTCAAGATAAATCGTAACATTCACAATTACAAGATAAATCCCAGCACAGGGCATGGAGGGCTTGGGATTTTTATGTCTTAATGCGCTTTAACAGTGTAGAAATGCAGATTTCTGTTTAGCTGCACTATGTGCTGGTGTGTAAATTAGTGGATGAAACAGGTAACCATCATTTTATGCTGTAAGTGTGGAATTAGAGCTTTAGTGAGATCTATTGGAGTCATGAGAGAAAGAGCCCAGACGAGGAAACAGACATTTTAGTGAAACAATATTATGAATAAAAGTTGATTTGGAAATATTAAGAAAACTTCTAATAGTTCCAACAATATTGAAACATCATCCCATGTAATAGAAACATTGGGGATTCAGAGTGAAAATAAGGGGAAACAAAACCCAGTAGGAGAAACAAACCAAAATACTGCTTTCCCACTTTATCTTTTAATGAAATTCTCAACAAACATTAGAGGAACGTTGTCGCATTACCACGAGATATTTGGATTGCAGTGAAATAATGTGGTTCACTGCTGGCATGTGCATTAAACAGAAGGCATGGAGTTGAGAAATGAATTAATTAGCTTTGTCACTAGTGTTTTCCGGGCTTGGACAAACAGCTGCTGCAGGTCACTGCTGTTCCCCTGTGCAGAGCCCTGATCAATGGTTTGCAGTTTTTATCTGCAGGTCTGAGGGGTCTACTGCTAAAAAGGTCCAAACAAGCAGCGAGTTCATATATCCAGCAAGAAATTTCAACAAATTCCTAGAGGGGAAAATGTGTGTGTACAAGGGCGTTCCAACTCAAAGACTCGAAATACATTGGCATAATAAATAAACAAAAATAGGAAGAAGCTTAACAGCAGAAATGATAATTGTGTGATGAGCTTTGCATTTGCTTTTCTGAAAACCCTAATAAATTTGCACAGCTGTAAATGTCTCCAAAAGGAGCAGAGCCATGAGGAAGCAGATGCCAACGAATTCAAAGATCTGTCATTTTTATTGGTGCCCATTCCAAAGATGTATGATCTCTGGACTCAGAGAAAAATTCTCTTGATCAACATGTGGGTTACTGCGGAAGAAATTATTGTATCTGAAGGCTGATATGAAATCCCAATTCCCTGGATATTGAGTTGTGGAAATTACAGTGGGCTGACCCTTTTATCAAGGGCATACCTGTGGGACTCTGGGGAATAAACTTCCTCACTCACTGCCAGAAGCTTTAATCCTGCAAGCCCCAACTCCATGGGTGTCCTTACCTCCTCCCCTCCAGGATGTCCAGGATAACCAGATTAGAGCTCCCAAAGGAAGAACAACATGAACAAGAGCAAAATTTACATGATTGCACTGAGAGGGCACAATTAGGGTGAAGTATCATTTTGTGTGGAGGGCATCACACAGAAACCAAACAAGAAATACCAAGGGTATGCTAAACATTCAAATCTATTCCAACTTTCCCCTAATTACAATCCATATTTTTACATATTTAAATATTTTAGTGTGTACAAAGGGAATGTGTATGTACATTTACTTCTCAGGAGAAGACAATGTCCCCTGCTTCCCTTCAAAGTTGTTGGCTGACCTGGAATTGAGCAGCCCTTTGGCAAGGTTGCCAGAACGTATCTTCCTCCTCCTGCATGAGGGTTTTGGTGCAAGAGCGTGGAAGAGGAGGTGACAGGAGGTGCATGAAAAGGGATAATGTGGATGAATGCCTCTGAAGTGCACAGCTAGTAAACCCACAAAATTCTTACACACCCTTTACACCTTCTCTGTCAGTTGAAGAGCCCAGACCAGACATCCTGTGCTCCCATCAGTCTGACTTGTCCATTCTAAAAGAGAGAGGTTAAAGGGATGCTGGTCTCAGGCAGAACCACAAAGTTATTGATCGCAATGGGGTGTTTTAGGGTAAGCATCAGCTCAGCTTACAGCTCCTGTACCAATGCAGGGCTCTTCCCAGAAAGTCACAAAACTACTCTAAAATAAGCCATTGTGGCTATGGGAAATGGGGCCCAGAGCATTGCGCACGGCAGCTTGAAATTTCAGATGATGAGAAAACCTTCTGTGACTGCACATTTTCCTCTGAGTAATAGAAATGTCTAAGTTTAAATTTCAGCTGCCATTTCTATTATCAAAAGCTTGCACTGGCAGCAGTCGTCTTCCTGAAAGCTACCAATTTGTGGCCCTGTCATTGAGAGGGTTTTGAAGGAGGGAGCCCACATGATGGCTCCCAAATCTCCTTTGATTACTGAGATGCAAGTGAGACGCTCTGCCAGCTCGGAGAGCCAGGGGACACGTACCTGTAGCCCACACATCCCACAGTGAAAGGATCCGAAAGAAAAGCAGAACAATGAAAGCCAGCACAGGTGCAAGAAGCGAGGAGTGAGGCTGAGAAAGAACTGCCTTGAGCTAAATTAATTTGTCACTGCTGTGTGATATGTGTGCTGCTGCTGGTCATCGCAGCATTTTAGTTTGTGTCTTTATCTAACCCCTTCTCCTTGACCTGTTCGTAGTGCTGGGGAAATCTCTCTGTCTCAGTCCACAAGATTTTTTAAGGATTTAATAATTTTAGCCTCATTATGAGAAAAAGAATAATCGTTTTTCAATTTTTTTCCCTGTCTTTGACATGTAAAATATGGATTGTCCCAGCAGGAAAACCTCCTCCAAAAGCTCAGCAGCAACCACAGTAATATGCTGGCTGCATCTTCTCAAGGTTCTTTTGGGTTCTCATTTTGGCTTCCTGGATGATTAAAATGTAGAAGTTGTCATCTTGAGCCTCCATAGAGTGTCTTTTAATAGCTTTATGACCATCTTTTCATATCTGGCATCACCTTTCAGTCCCCTGAAGGAGTAAGAAATAGATTATGGGCATAGCAAGATGATGGGACAATTAAGTGGATACAGTCCAGTCCAATTAATGCAATAGAGTCTACAACAACTTACCTGCAATTTAGCTACATGGAAGGCTTCAGACATCAGAGGGGTTTGTTCCATTTGTGTTAGATATCTAAGTTCAAAGCTTTTATCCTCAGAAATTTCTGCTTTAGTATTGCTTCCCTTTCAAGTGGCCCACAGCTGTAGCACAGAACGGTGTGTGCCTTTTTCACAGTGACATCACTTTTCGGTTCAGAGGAATCCTGTGATAAATGGACCAAAAGGAGGTTCCAGATGGGTAATGCTGGGTGTCCCAAATCAGCCCCCAAAGTACGACATCCTGCACTTACACTATTAACTCTTATCTTGTACCTACTACCACAGTCTCAATGAGGTTCAAGTTTTTGGGCTCATTGTCTGGATCCTTTTCTTCATCCATGAGTTCCCACAGGCAGGAAATTTTAGTAGCACAACCTAAGGAAATGGCTCTACCCTTTCCTTGTGGTTTGAGTCAGTCCAGCAGGGTTGCTACATCTTTCTCCCCTTCCTTAAATTTAGTTACTACATGTGCTGCCTTACTCAAACCTCTTGTTTGTGGCCACTCAGCTTGCCACTGAGGAGAAAGCCCATGCTGCAGTGGCTAGTGGCTCTGTGGCTCGTGGCCACGTCTCACACTCAGCCCCTCCGCAGTGACCGAACCGGGCCCGGACGCCGCTTTCCGCAGAGATCACACCTTTGTGCCTTCACTTGCAGCGCCGTGCTGAGCCCGCAGCCCTTGCCTGCTTGTCTTCAGAAAATGCCATTATTGATTTGTTCCGACGGAGTGGCTAATTGGGTCATACGGAAAGTGCTGCCTGCCTGCTGCCGGGACCGAGCGCTTCCCGGCTTCCGACCCCATCCCCGGCTCCAGGCACGCACGCCCCGGGAGCGCTGTCTTCCTGTGCTCCCTGCCCAGCTCCCAGTTCCCCCACAGCCAGTTTGTGCCATCCTGAGGAGGGCTGGCCCATTCTGCTGCCTCAGGCTCACCCGTGGCTCCAGGAATCCTTAGGCTGCAGAGAGTTGCTGCTGTGTCTCGTGGGGCTCACCTCTCCCTGACCTGGCAGGGAATATTGCCTGCAGGACTGTGCCTTTCATTGCTTCTCAGGCTCTCACAGTTTCCCACCTGCACAGCTCCACTTCTCAGTGGGATTTTCCCAGACCCCTCCAGGGCAGAGCAGCACCTCTGCTGTCATTTTCAGGATATTTGGATCGGGTTCTGCACAGAAGACGCAAGGACTGGTCATTACCCGGATTTTATTGGATGGGTATTCTTTTCTCCAAAGCACACTTTGCTCTCTTAATCATATTCATGGTTTTTTTTCTTGATTGACAGTTCTTCCCCCTTGTACACCTTTGTCTGGACTTCACCAAACACATTTCCCAGGGAAAACAGGTTTCCAGCTGTAGATGAGTAACTGCCTCTGTACAAATCAAAGGTAGAGCTGGCTGCCCCCTCAGTCTCTATTCCATTGGTGCAGTTTCTACATTGCTCCGAACTGGATCAAAACCCCAAGCTTTTATTCTGTTCTTCCCCTTATATATTTCAGAATTACTAACTCATTTCATTTGACAAGGTGAAACTGTTTCTGATGGCTTTTCTTTCGAGTTTCTACCAGTAAGAGATTCATAATTTTGAGATCAGAGAGGACCATTAGAGCATGATGGTTTTGCTTTCTCATAGCACTGAGTCAAGGACTACAGCTAGTTTCTGCACAGAGCCTGTAAGTTTATTTTAGCTATGATACATCATTTGTAAGACAGGGGAAAAAAAAAAAAAGAATGAAATTTCTCAGGTAGCAGAAAGTTCACCATCTGCATGTAGACCTACATCTGTTTCCTTTGTATACAGTGGAAATTTTATTGTACAATTCCTGTGCATTACAAACCTGCTTCTAAACCTGAAGGGATTCTGTAAAAGTCAATATAATTATTCCAGGTTGATGTAAGTGTAGCTAAAATTATTGAAAATTGCTATAAAAATGCCAGTGCACAAAGATTTTGTTAGAGAATTGTTTGTGACATTATCTTATGCTCCTAATAATTCCAACACCTATAAATCAGAGATACCATGAAGCCACGTGTTTATTTGACAGGGTACATTAATTTCAGCCTTTTACTGCAGGAAATGTACTTTGCTGTCAGGAACCCTAATGCCCTTTTCAAACAGTATTTATATTCTGTCTGTTTGCAGTTCCAGTCTGTGGGACATGTTCTCTCTGAGTGCAACTGGATAAAATACCTTTGAATCCTGTTGACGACTCCCCAGTTCTCACTGAGAGGAGAGTGAGCCCACGTGTGCCCATGCATGCTGCACACAGTAAATCTTACAGCATTCTTCTTGTCACCTTTATTTGGGCCAATATTTTTCTGATCATTAAGTAAGATAGCAGGGGGATTTCATTATTATTCTGTATATAGCTTGCTTGGGTTTCTCGCTTTTTAAGCCATATGTTTTGCTTTGTACTTCTTGAAAAGTGGGTAGAACTCAATTACTAGCTAATTATTTTTGGCAATAAAAGAGAACATTTCTGGATTTATTGTCTTCAGAAGAATAGCAGCAAGGGCATTAGCAAAAAGAAACAGGACTGTAAATCCCAGCAGCAGATTTAAAGCACCTATGTCCTCATCTTGGCTTCTACATCCAGAAAGATGCTTGTGTTTAATTTGTGGCCGTAGAGTGGGGCAGAAACTCCCGTGTCAGATCCCTGCTGACGTGATTGGTGCAGTCACACCACAAACAAAGGTTTTAGGGTGCTTATTCAATTCTCAGTGGCAGGGAAATATATTTGTCCACAGCATAATGCCTAAGGTGCAGGAAACACAGGGAGCTGATGGAGGAGAGAAGGAGGGGAGGGGTAAAAAAAGCCAGGCTGGCATTGCAGGAGCCGATATCAGGCGCAGCGGAGTTGACAACATGCGTTTGGACAAGTGCCCAGACCCCGGACTGCGCGTCACTCACAGCTTGCTGGATGCCATTTCCCAGTATCCATATCCCTCCCTGGAGCAAAAGGCTGACCAGAAATGAGCATTTCTTGCCGTTTCTCCCTTAGGTAAAGAAAATGCCGACATTTAGCATTTTGGACAAAAAGAGCAGCAGGCAGTTCCCCAGCAGCTCCCGTGCCAAGTGAGGCAGTGCGTGCGTGTGTTGGAGGGGTGGAATTGCTCCCATTAATTATACTCCAGAATAACACTGACAATCATGATTATTTTGTTGCTACTGCCTGTAATGATATGAAACTTTCTTAATGATCAAAATATTAACATCTTATTTGGGTGAAAGGTTCTGGGTTATTTCAGGCGCTCTCACTGACTGCACTCCAAGGCAAATTTCCAAAATTTAAACTTCCATCAGAGAAGCCCATTAGTTTGAGTTTTTCATATTATACTGTGGAGAGATCCCAATTACCAAAAGAAACATAAAGTAGATTGTGATTAAACTTCAAAATGCAATTTAGCAGAAGGTATTAGCTTGAACTCTGAACAATGAACACTTATGAAACGCTTTCACTGCCTATTTAAGCCTATTGAATTGATAACAGGATAAATTAACTTTGGCAGTCCATCTTTTTGCCAAGTTCTCCCTCTTAGACAAGTTTTAAGAGTCAACCCTTGGAATAATGAATTTATGTTTTATTATGGGCAGTGTGTTGCTCAGTGTGGTAAAAGAGCTAGGGCCAGGAAGGCAGAAGCCATTAGAAAAAATGTGCCTTGCTCCTCTGCAGCCAGAGTTCAAAGGTTGAAAGTATTCTGGATTAATCCAAGAAGGAGCACTGCTGAACTGCTGCTTCTGAGGGATGACGATCCAACACTCATGCAGAGACCAGCAGTTAGTTGCTGTGATGAGGTTTGCCTGGCAAAGTTTCAGTTCACCTTTATTCAAAATGGAAGAAAATACCAGGTCAGGCTGGTTCTAGGGGAGTTTTTGCTGTTAACATCCTCTGCTGAGCAGCTGTGGTTTCTGCCCAGCCCTAGCCTTAGACATCCTGAATTGCAATGGCCAGATTCTGTTAATTTTATCCAGCTACGTATTCACAGGTGCAATATTTTTCTAGAACAAATACTGGAGTTTTCTTACAAATACTCTGTGACTTTTGGGAGAAAAATGTGCTTCTTAGGTCAAACAGGAGGACAAGATCTGTGTTTAACTTACATAGGTATAACTTCAGACTTCCACGCCTTTAGCTCTGACAGGTGACAGCACAGATGGAAAATCACCTGGGGCCTACAGACATCCAGTTTGGGGGCATCATCTACCCAGGAGCTGGGCAACAACTCTGCTCTTTCTGAACTCCGAGACTATAGTGTTTAATCTGTTTTGCCCACGTGGCTCTTATGCATGTGTTAGTGCTTTGGATTTTTATAAATGTGGTTCCTATAAAGGCTGAGTCATCGAGAAAGTGAAAAAAAGGGCGTATGGATTCACACAGCAAATGTGGGCAGCACCTTCTAATTCTGATGTTTTACTACTCCCTTTGCACCATTTTGTTTCTGGCTTTTGCATAGATGAATGACAAGAGAAATGACAGGGAGGGGTGGATAAAGGCTGCAAAACTGAACAAAAATCAGTCAGCAAAGCTGTGATGTCTGGCTGTTCCTGCTGAAGTGGAATGATGGACTAGGTGGCATAGGATGGAGAGCAGGCATCAGCAGTCCCAAATAATCAGGTTTAGACTTTCCTGGCTTTGTCCCTTCTATGAGGAATTTGCAGGTCTTAAATTATACACATGTGTCAGTCTTAAGGTAGGACTTGACATCAGTATTGCAAATGTTGTAGTCTGTTAATAAAATGCTCTTGTAAAGGAACACAGCGTAGGACAAGATCTTTTTGTGTCTCAGCTATAATCCTACCACTGCTTTGCTGTGGTATTACTCCAAGTTTTCCTGTGATTTCCCATTAAACTGAGTAGTGGCAGCTCTGCATTCAGAGGCAATTCTTCAAAGCAGGTTAGAGAGATTTTTAAATGTGCACATTTAAAATTGACTTCTGCACTCCAGCCCTCTTTTATTCCTAGAAGAAAAAGTGATACTAATCTTCCCCTTCTCATATTAAGGAAGTAAGGGAGTTTTCCTGATTTATTTGGTGATCTTTCTTCACTCAGAAAGATAAATCCACTGATTTTGTTGGTGCTAAAAGGATTTACATTTATTTGTGAAAGAGGAGAACCAGGATCATAAATGATCTGTTCTGGTAATATGAACCAACGATTCATTTCTCTGGCTTGTGGCTATTTATTTCTCTCCCATTTCAGCTCAGATTTTTCAAGGCTTTTCAGAAAGACTGAAGTCAGCATATCTGAGAGTTGTCAGCCCGACAACTCTGCAGACTGCAGTCTCCTGTTTACTTTACACAAGAAACAAGTGCCACCAAGGCAGCAATGCAAGCTCGCCGTGTTTCAGCAGCTCTGCAATCTGCTTGCTTCTCCACTTATGTAGAGGTAGTATATAAACAGTTCAGTTTTCACCATCATTTACTTCTTGGCTTCTTTGCAGAGGAAGGGTGCCAGTTACTAGATGCAAACTGTTGCTGAGAAAGGGTGCCAATTGCTACCAGGCACGGCAATTTTGTGAAATCCATAGCTGTCTGCAAGGAGGAACACAAACATCAACAATCACTTTACAGAGTAAACAGCCCTCTTGTAACAATGCCTGTCACACTGCTGAACTGGGTTTACTATACACAAAAAGCTCTGCAGACTCCCCTTATGGTATCCAAAATTTGGGTATAGGAGACTTTGCAGGTTAAAATATGTTGCCATCTGTTAAAGGAGCTGGATTTCTTGAGGAGACTCAATGTCATAGCGTCACTCATTTATTATGCTAAAGCAGAGAGTCTTCTGTTGTCAGCATCCTGCTGCTTCCTCTGATGGGCAACATCCGTGGTAAAGGAGGATCCCACTGGGATGGCCCGGTGTGTGCAGGCATGTATGTGGGGGACCAGGACAAGCCTCCACTCCTGAGTCTGTACCTGGAAGTGTCCTGACCAGCTCATTCTTAGAAAGTGACTACAGAACTCAGACACCCCTGAATTCCCATTGGTGTCTCCAAAGTGGTCTTCAAAGAGGCAGCTGGATACATGAGTATGGTGGGGAGTGGAGAACACACGTGGCAGTGAAGCTTCCCATTGCCTTGTGACTGAGTAAAAGGCAGTTTGCATTTGCATCATCTCACCAGAGAAAGGGAAAAGCCTTATCCTTCTCGTAAAATAATAAAAGAATTAACTTCACCCTGCCACATCGTTTTTGCCCGCTGGCTCTGCAGTGACAATGGCAAGGGAGGAGGGCCCCAGAGCCAATTCCCATTTCTTTCCTCCCCACCTGCTTGGGACAGGAAGCTTCCTGCTATCAAAGGATTTGCACGTCTTCTTTCTCACAACAGCCACGGCCAGGGAATCAGGGAACAAATGTCACAAGTTAGGGTCATGGTCTAGGGAGTGAGGGAAGCATCAGGAGAACCCATTTGAACCGATCACCATCCGAAAGGCAAGTCCTGGCATCCTCTTTCTAAATTTGTTTGCACAGAATGGAAAAAATGATATTTCCATGGGGAAGGAATAAAGTGGATCCGTGCTGATGACAGGTATTTGCCTTGTTTTGCCAACAGTAAGTCCTCTTTCCAGAGGAGCGGCATTTGCACTAATCCCCATCTGAGCCTGGAACAATTAGCCCATCTTTGCTTTTCAGAGACAGAATACAGCGTGGAGCCTTTGCATGAGTCTGTGTCAGCAAACAAGTATGTGGGTCCGTGCACCAGCACACTTGAGATGTCACCCAGATTATGCTCTGTTTCCAATCTAGTAGCTGTTTTCCTGGTGCTGCAACTGGCCTGCAGCGTGCGAGGGGACAACACAGTGTCCACCCTCCTCCATGTGCTAATCACTGGTATGGTGTTGGCACATCACCTCTTTTTAGGGCCCATGTCAGAGCAGAGGTGAGCAAATTTTGGTTTATGCTGAGGTCAGTCCTGGGTTCCCAGCCCTCCCTTTGCACGCACAAAGTTTTAGTTCCACTCAGTGTTTTTACTTTACAAATGAAGAAAGCAACTGAATTGATAAATATTAACATAATGTGTATTGCCTTGGCAACGTGGCACTTGATACAAAAATTAAAAATAAATTATGTAAACCACCCACGGTGGGAAGCTTTACAGGAGATAGACCTGCTGCTGTTGCTGCCAGAAGAGCAAATCATCTGGAATCAGGACAAAAGCAAACAGCCCGAAGTTAAACAACACAAACCAAAGGCACCTTTCCCCAGACAGGTCTCTGCTGATTTCAGGTGCTGTGTGCTGGAAGTGAGACTGTTACATCCTATGAGAATGGTTTACCAGGGCTGTCATTGGTAGTTTGCAAAAACTCGATTGATTCCCTTACACTCCTTTTGGGATCAGTCTTCACAACCAGATTCTTTTGAATGATCTATTTATCTTACTCATTTTCTCCCACCTCATAAATTTAGAAGACAAGTCTGAAAGCACATGTTGATGAACCAAATACTTGTCTGAGCATATGTGCATGATGCCCACATTGAATAATTTTCCAGGATATATTTCATCAGTTTTAATTAACGTTAATTCATTGGATACTTGGTACAAGTGTGATTTCTGGGAAGAAGCCAGGTCCTGGAGTTTAGTCTCTAGGAAAGTGTTGCTAAGTCCTGGTACCACATAGAGGGATTAGTAAATAGAGAATTGGTGTAAGTTTGGCATTTGACTCTAGCTTAACACAATAATTTGCTTAACAACTTGAATATTCGTCAGATCAGCTGAGTTACAGAATCTGTCCTCTTACAGTGCACAGTTTCTAATGAATCTGAGTGCACAACCTTTCTGCATAAATGAACTTGAGACGTCACCTCAGATTGCATTGCACTTTCAACATGAAAAAATTGTTTCTGTTGTTCCAGTGCTATAACCAATATCATGCCATTAAGATTACTTGGTACCAAGTTTTTTGCACATTGCATTAAAAAAAAGAGGACATTTTATGGCTGAGTGCCTTGGTTGTGCATACTGTGCCTTCCACATTGGCTTCTCTCCTGAATATTACACCTTTTCCAAAGATAAAGACTGCTTAACAGCCTTAAAAAGTGTTACTTTTTGTCAGAGACTGACCTGTAACTCAATGGTTAGTGGCCTATGAAGATCAGTGCTAACCTGTGACTAGAAATTGTATGTAGTACCTTCCTATGCAGAGGCTACAGGTTTGGGCATACATAATTTGATTTATTAAAGTTAGAATATATTTTAGACCACATGCCCTCCGAAGCAGGAAAGAAGTAATTTGATTTTAAATTAATTTTCCAGAAACACATGACAACATTTGAAAAGACTGGTACAATCCTGACAGTCCAAAAGTATACAGAGAGCAATTTGCTTAACCAACTGCTTCCTTTCTGTCATTTGGTCTTTCAGATAGTTACATTTGGAATAAAGTGTTTTTCTGCTCCAGGTACCTCTTGAGGGACTTCCTGTACTGATGTGGCTTTAGAACTGAGGCAGGCAGTCTGGGGCTCCCTGGGGAAGGGAAATTCGCTTAATACCCGAATAATGCTGAATGTCAGTCAAGCCGAGGGAAAGAAAAAAAAAAAAAAAAAAGCTGGACAAGTGAAAGATAAATAGGTTTAAATAATTACCATTGAAATCCGGTTATGCTTGTAATTTTTTTCTCAGCATGGAAGTCCCTCTGCAAGCAATTCAGCGCAACCCTTTGAATCCGGCTGGAGTTTCATTAATATTTTAGTAGCTGCGTTAGTAATGGCATGAACAGTGGTAGTGCTGTGATGAGCTGTGGAGTTTTCAGTGAAATCCCCGCCTTAGGTGGATCAATAAAGCCACACAAACAGAGAAGCAGGGCCTCCAGTGGGAGGGACCAACCCTGCAAACATCCTTTCCTCTGCCATTAGTCCTGGGAGAACTTCTTGAGAGCTCAGCAGCAATAATCACCGCCCCAGGAAGAAGCGGCTGGATTTAATGGCACCACTCATACTAGCACGCTCTAGGTCTAGTCAAATGTGTTTACTGAAAGAAAAAATTATTGCTCTGCTTCCAGAGTCCATCCCCTTTCAGGGAAGTACTTCAGAGTGTGCCCTCCTTTCAACCTGTGGTTGAGCCCTGTTGGCTTCAGTGGGTGCAAAGTAGCCTTAAGTGTTTTGCTGAATAGGAGCCTCATGCATTTGTATGTTTACCTGTAGTTTTTCCATATCTGCTTTCAGACACCTTTTATCTTTTCCAGTGAACTTTGCATTTTCTTCCCCTTCAATGTGTATCTTTTCTTCTGTGGGTGTGGGGATTTTTCACATTGCTTCAAGCAGACTCATAGGACAATACTGGATTTTGCCCTCGTGCCTTTCTCCAGCTTTTACATTGAGCGTCAACACCTGACTGTGAATTTTCTGAGTACAGCCCTCGATTGTTTGGCAGCCACCTCTCTCTGCGCCTCAGGTCACTGGAGGAAGTTTGTGTCTCAAAACCAGATTCAAAATGGAGATTGCAAGGGAATTTCCTCCCACTTCAGCAACAACAGCTCAGAAAAAAGTTGGTCTATTTGTATGTCCATTTTCTACAGCCAGATATCTTGACATATCCAAGTTGCTAAAGCTCAAAATTTGAGACATAAGCTTGTGTTATCTCATTTCTTGCCATTTTCCTTACGATGTTGTCCCCTGATGAGAATAGTCCAGGCTGTTTTCTCTTCTAGCTGGAGAGTTCTCCTTAAGAAATAAGCATGCTATGAAAGAAAAAGAAAATAAACCCATGTAGGATTATTTCCAGCAGGAAAAGCAGCTGCAGCTGAGGGGGCAGCGATGCCAAAGCCCAGGCGTCCGGAGTCAGAACTCTGAGATTTATGAAGAGTTAAGTGAGTTGCACGTGGATAAGCAATTGAAGGCTGAGCCACCACCTCCAGTAGGGCAAAAAGAGGTAACACAAACAACTTTCCTACCTGATACTGCATGAAATTCATTGCACCAGCTCCGTAGTGCATGCCACTGGTTTATGTGGGGTTTATGGCTTGTAAAAATACATCTTTGTCAAGGGGTAGGAAAGCAATAGTGTGTAGTAGGCATTACAGTCTTAGTCAAGAAGAGAGAGGATTTTGTTGTTACAAAAATAATTGGAAAGCTTGGAAAATGGGCATTATGAATTAAGAAGGAATTGTAACAGGCTTTTGGGGAAAAAAAAGACCAACCATAAAATCATCTATAATGTTACTCTCTGATTTTAGGAGAAAATATGTGTGTGATTTCCCACTGAAAAGCAGCTCTAGGAATGGCATCTGCTGACTTGGCAGACCTGAGTGTTGGGTTCACTGGAGGGCATCTGCTCTCTGTCACAGATTAACATTTCTTTTCCTGTTAACACACACACCCAAGAAAAGTGCAACAATTTAAGTAGCTGGTGTGAAGGTACTAACTAAAGAGCAAGCCTCGGTATTATTCAGTTTATTTGGCCAGACTGCAGCTCACTCATTGTTCCTTGATGTGTACACACTGACATTTTTTTTCAGTTTGTAGGATTATTGTCCTTATAAACATAAATATCCAAAATAATGTGTTTGTACTGTACACTGAGTGACTCCAGGCTGTGTAATTCCCTGTATCCTCCTTGCTGCCTTGTTGGGGGTTTTTCCCCTTCAGATTTAGTATTTTATTGACATAACATTGCCTTTATTATTAGAGAGTGATGAATTCCTCTCTTGGAAATCAGGAAATGGAGGCTTGAGATGTCCTGGGAGTTTGGAGAACTCCACAGCTCCTTGAGATTGGAACCAGGGGTGGTTATGTGGGACAAAATTAGTGAAAGGGAAAGGATGGCACAGTACTCACACACATCACACCTCCCCCAGCTCTGCTGTAAAACTGCTGGCAAGTTTGTGCCCAGCAGGAGCAATCCCATGGAGAAATCTTGACAGGACAACAGGAAACAGACCCACCATCACAGAGCCAGGGCTCCCACTCCCCAAGCCTGCTGGTTCATATTGTCATATGGGGTGGAATTTACTGAACTGAATATCGACACCCGCATCTGAACTTGTCATCTGAGGCTTCTGTATAGACAATGTAGGCAGGTAAATGTGTCTCATCTCCAACTGAAATCAGCATTTATGTTAGGTCAGATCTCATAAAAGTGCCTATTTCTCTCCATTAACTGTAAAGGGAGCACTTAGGTTGCACACTTAGGTGAGATAAATTCCACTCACAGGAACCAGAAAGTCTCTAGCCATGAAGTGTTTCTTTAAAGGGCAATCCTTGCCAGAGTACTTCTTGGCATATTCATCTTCAGAAAGAAAACATCCTGAATTTAGAAGAAGGAGACTCAAATATTTGATATCCTGGTCTCAGGGAAAAAAAAAAAAAAAAGGTATGTATATTTAACAAAGAAACACATAACTTTTAAACAATGTAAGGAAGCATTGTAACTAGGAGGAATTAGAAGACCATGTCAGGCATTTTTCTCTCAGGGGATTAGGTATCCTTCATGTTTAAATGCCTTTTCGAGACAAATGAACCCTGTGATCCTAACAGAGAGGCCAGAAAACTATGTCCTTCTTTAGTGCTATAACAAAATGTCATGATAAGTCAGGAACATTCTAGCCTTGATATATATACAGCAACATCGTGATAAAGAAATAATCCCCATTTCCTCCCTCAACTTTCAAAGGGTCCTGAGACACAAATGTCACCTCTCTACAGCAGAGTATAATTGATTCTATTTGCAGCTGCTTAGAAAGAGGTGGAGGAATATGGCAATGATCCAGGGATGACTTGAAATAAAACGGAAGTTCACATGAGGCTATGAATGCCAACATAAAAGAGCAAAGCCCAAAGGATGCTATTTTTGAAGGCCAGATCTCGTGTGGACACTACATACTCACAGTCCCCCTATGCAGAAGTAATCTTTGTGCCGGCACACAAGGACGTGCTCGTCATATTTTTGATGAATGTCCAAAGAAGTTGCAACTGGCCAAATAAAGCCAACAACTACAAGGGAGTAACAGATTTGGTATGCCCAAGAGGCAGGGCTTTCAGTGGCTGTCAGTGAGAGGAAACGCTGGACGTGTTTTTAGTAAAACACTCTTGGAGTCAGTAAAGGGTACATTATGTGATTAAAAATTAATTCTATATAAATAATCAGAAAGGCACCATAGAAATAAAATCATTGGTGCCACAGGTGGAGAAGACTTCAGAGTACAAACTGGTTGCTTTCTCTGCCAAAATGCTGACCCATAAAATATTTTGTGCACCTTTGGGGAATCTGCCTTTAAATGGATCAGGCAACTTCAATTTCTTCATTTACCAAAAGGAATAATTCACTTGCTAAAAAGAAATATCTCATGGCTGCGTATATTTCCTTAAATATCAGTCTTTCTTCACCCTTTTTTTTTTCTTTTCAAAGTGTCATTTCATTACTGTCTTTTACCAATTTTTTCCATCAGTCTCTTTGTATGAATTAATATCACTTACTTTAATAGACTGGTGCTTGCTTCCTGTTGTCAGGGATTTACGCCCTGAAGTCAAGCACCATTGTTCTTTCATTTAATTATTTCTTGTAAATTAATATCTCTGTGCCCTTTATCTGACTTTTTTTACCTCTTTTTTTGCAACTCCCTCAATGGTTCCTTTTCGGAGTTCTTTTGCAAAGAAGCAAGTGCAATATTCCAAATACAGTTTCTAGAGAACTGCAAAAGAAGAAATAATATCTCATTATCTAGACATGATGCTTTCATATGGTTTTCTACATTGTTATATCCCACTGCAAAATCACGTCTAATTTTTTTAATATTACTCCAGGTTTCCAAAATGTCCATTGAAATTTTCCTGTAACTCTCCCATTTGTACTTTTTTGAATCATGTCCCATTTTGCTATATTCTCTCCATGTTTCTCTTCTCTTTTCCCTTCTGCTTCCTCGATTTCAATACTCTCTCCAATTTAATATTATCAGCTAACATGAGGATTATATCGGTCAGGACCTCTTCTATATCTTTAGTGAAGATAATGCTGACCCTAATCCCTGCAGATTTCCTCCTCTGAAGAGAAAGTTTGGGCTATATTTGGGTCCTTAGAATGGCTTTTCTCTGCACAGCAATGGGTGAACCCGAGCCAATTACAATTTATTTTAAAAGAAGGCTTTCCTATAATAGACATCCAACTGTTTTCTTAAGGTTTATATATCATATGTCAATTTGATAGATTAAGGCTGTGATTTTCAGAGGCGAGGCAGAGAAGAAGGGAGGTAAGAGGGCAAAGCCTTGAGCAAACATCAACTTTCCATGAGATATCAGCATCTCACTGCTAAAGGCTTTTTGAAAAACACTTTCGGATCAATTTGCTGCTATCACAGGCACAAGCAGTGGGTGTGGAAGCCCTGTCCGGGTACTCTCCACCAACAAACACTTTAAAAACTGCCTTCTGCAGCATGAATTTATGCACGAGAGGAAGATCTCCCAAAGGGGTTTCTGATAGATTCCATTGCCTCTGCCTGGCACACTTCCTCCACTCACCTGTTCCAAGAAAGAAAGAGGAGATTGTGTATTTGTCCTTTTTGCCTTCTTTTGACCTCTTTTCACCCTGTTTGTGCAGAGTTCTCTTAGCACACAGGGGAACCACCTCACTGCTTTTATGTCTGACATTTCACTCCAAGTAAGCACTCTCCTTTTCTCCTCCATGTCTTTATTTAATTTACTTTAATCACAGGCTACAGCAAGTGTTTAGGGATCTGTGATTCCCATGATTATTCCCTTTTCCTCCTCTCTCAGCTCAGTGTTGTGTTTACTTATTGCTGCTCTCCTGGGCCGTTTCCAGTTTTCCATGAGCATTCACTATTGATTGCTAATGATGTGTTAACTGGGTGTATTGGATCCCGTTATGCTCTGCAACGTGCCTTGTCTGGATCTGCTGGTTTGTATATGTATATAGGCTTTTCTAGACATGTCTCTACTTACACTTATGTTCATTCTAACAGGCTCTCCCCCTTCTTATTATTGATCCCCTTGTTGGACTATTTTAAGAAGAGTTTATTTTTTAGACAACTGAATTTTGATTAACCACATTCCCCCCATTGATTGCTCGTGTCCCTGACTCTTTTCTTCCCTGAGTTCATGAAAACCTTCTTAATCCCTTTAAACTTCCTGGCAAAGAGTAACCTTTGCTTCTTTCCCAGCATCATCCCTGATCTTTCCCTTCTCTCTCATATGTGTGGTTCCTTTTTCTAGACCCTGTTCAGACCCTCAAACCTTAATCTACTGTTTTCTGAATGCATCTTCATTGTCTCTTCTTCTTTGAAGGCTTTTCAGAAGAAAACCTGTGTGTTTGCCTTGCATGTTCCCCATCTCCCTTTGACACTGATGGATTCTAATGTTTCCTGGAAACTCCTGATAAATAACTAAATAGTCTATGATAATTTCATTGTATTTTGTTCTGTGAATTTCCTAACCTGTCTCTGCTAAATCCAGCTCTCTAGTTGAAAATGTTATCGAGCTGACATTGCTCTCACAATTTTCTTTGATTTCTGGCTATTGATAAGAATTATATCCAACAAAGCTTCTCTTCTCATTGGAACCCCTATTTTCTACCTCCTACAGCTGCATATGATTTAGGACTATTTCAGTGATATCTGTTTTGACATCTTCATAACAGAACAGATAATGACTAAATGCATTCCCTAATGAGCAGCATCATAAAGTTCTGACTGTGCTAAAACTTGGTATGACATTTTTTCCCACCATCCTACACTGTTGTGAGTCTTTAGGAAATGGGCTCTGTACGACAGCTGCATTCTGAATATGGGTTTTCAGAAGCTTTATCCATATCTTGGACCTGTTTTGTTCTTTCTCTTCTGACTCTCTTTTTAAAAGTCTTCTTAATTGTTTGCAGATCTTTTGAGTAGAGCATTAAAAACCCTAGCCAAGACCATGACCTTCTGGATGCTGCAGCTAATTGCAAACAAGTAACTTCCACCCCCACTTGCAAGCGCTGCTGGAAAGTTCAGTCTTGCCCATTTTACCCCAGGTTCAGCATTTCTCTGAATTCAGCTATAAATTTTGCATTGACTGTGTATACTGGAAAACAGAGGGCCCATTTTCACATTAATAATAAATATATGAAGCTGTGCCTAGTCTCTAACTCCATCACCATCAAGCTTATGAAAATAATACTTTATCTGTACCTGCCATCTCTCAGATAACTATCTCACAGGCTGTTTAAAAGCGTGGGTAAGTATTATTGTCCTCATTTTTTAAAATGAGGGCAATAGTATTGCAAGATAAAGCACAAAAACTTTTAAATGGATACTCAGAGAACAGAGTAAACCAGTTCACAAATAACACACCTCTCCTGCTTGGAGCTATTTGTCATCACCATGACCCATAGAAGATACCAGCTTTGGTGTTGCCCACTTACACCAGATAACACTCTAATACAATCAGAAACAAAATGTGAACAGGACTGGGCAAATATCAGGTCTTTCACTTTAGCGGCCAAGCTGTTTAGCTTGTAAAATTTACAAGTAAATCAAGTAAATTTTAATTTTGGATTAACACAAAATGGAAATGCTTTATTTTAACTTAAAAAAAAAAATAGGGGGGGAATATTTCCTGTATTCTTCTAAAGAAAGCGTCTTGATTCTATTAAAGGAAAGTTTAACCTGAAATGAAATTTCTATTTCATATTTGGGTGACTTATTTAATCATATACTATATGTCTTTTGATATTGAGTTCAGCCTTCAAAACAGATTTTGAAAATAATATATTCCCCAGATTTTTTTTTTTACCCAGATCTGCTTGAGAGTTCCTGCTCTAAATAGATGAGACAACCACTGCTTCAGGGAGTGGGAATATTCTTGCCCCATTTTGCAGAGGAGGATCTGAGAAACGCTGAATTTTAACAATGCACTTAAATGATGGTGTCAAATATTTCAGGCAAGCGGTAGAGCCCTTGAGAAGCTTCCAAAAGCCATGTGTCCCTCCTCCTACATCATCTGGAGATCAGAAGGGTGTGACAGAAAGTCAGGGGGTCCATGTCATGTAGTGAGAACAAGTCAGGCATGTACTGAGACAGGAGGAAGAGCCCTCTCACACTGGTACCTGTAGCTTCCTGTGACTGGACACTGGTGACAGAGATTTCTGCTCCTCTCGGAGGAGAGGCTGTGTCAGCAGGAGCAGACCACGGTACTGAATGAGCAGGTGCAGATTTCACCCACCAGCTGTGGGTGAGGAACCTCAGGAATGAAGCCCCAGAGACAGGAACCCCAGGCAGGTCGTCCAATTCACCCTTTAGAATTTCAGGAGACAGGTCCCACTTCTGGTACCCTCCCACCCAAAGGTATGAGCCTTCAGGATGTCAAACAGATTAAGTCCATCATTCCAAGGTTCCACCCACCATCAACCAGAGCAACCTGGTCTAGAGGAAGGTGTCCCCACCCTTGGCAGGGGTCTGGAACTGGATGATCTTGAAGGTCCCTTCCAACCCAAACCCTTCTAGGATTCTAGGATTAATACTCAATGGCTGTTCACTCTCTTTCCGTGGTTTGCTTCTCTGTTGTTTCAAAAAGTAAGTTCCATCCCATAACTTGGTTTTGTTGTTGTTGTTGATGGGTCAACCCTTGGTCTCAGGGCAGGCAGAGCTGTCACCAAGGAGTGACTGTGGGAAGTGCATGGCAATGTCTCTGTTGTGGTGGCTTCAGCTGGGGTGCTGGTTAGTGGAATAAAAATTCAGCTACTTCCTTCAGGGCGACTGATCAATTTGTTTTCCTCATCTTTGCTCTTGTTGACAACAAGCTTGATGAAATCAGTCTTTCTGAAGGCAGCACAGTGGATTTGACAAATCCTGCAGAACTGCTGGAGCAGATCCCCGAGTTTGCTGAGGAGCTGATGGAGCCTGAAGACTGCTTCCCCGAAGGTAAGAGCCTGCATATTTCACTGCAATGTTAAGGCAAAAAACCTTCTTTTCTCTTATTGAACATTGCCCCACCTTCTCACCACATTGCTCTGGCTGCTTGCAGTAGTACTTCACTGGATGCACTTCATTTCTCAGGTACTACAATGCTCCAAACGCACACTCAAAATCCCTTGTTATCATTAGCCCTTGGATTTCCAAGGTGAGATAAGCCAAGAGCAAGCTCCAAAATGCTGTGCAGCTTCTAAAGTGTTAGGCTTTTAAACTCATAATTTGTGCCATAAAGAGTTGCTTGTTTGTTTGTTTGTTTATTTTTTAAATGCTTATTTTTTGTCATTGGGCCAATGAAGATTTTTGCCTTCCAATATTTGTGCGTGATCAATTTTGGTAGAGAACTGACCAGATCAGGATGTTTTCGTGGCTTAAATGTATCCAGGCAGTTCATAGAATCTGTCTGGAGAGTTCAAGAGTCCTAGGGGCTTTCTTCCATTTATTTTAAAGGGTGTCAAGATTAGCGCATCCAGTAATCTGGTCAGGGAAATGCTATGTAAAGGGCATTTAACATAATTATTTTAGATAACAACAGACCACATTTACATATCTCTTTTAATACTGAAATTCACCACCATTTTATTAATATTTTAACACCAGCCTGCTCCAAAACACAGGTTTAAAAACTAGCTACGTCAGAAGATCTATGTTAAAATAAATATATTTAAGTAAATAACATCCTAAGTTATTCCTTCTCAGAGTGAGTTCTATTCCAAGTATTATCTCAGTCAAATTCTTCATTTTCCTTTAAATCTGGATTGGGAAAAATAGGGTTAGTTGAATAGTCCTTTGAAAATTCAAGGATTATTATAAACAAAAACAGAATAGCTCAGATGGGATCAGACAGAGATGATTTGCTGGGTATATGAATGCCCCTGAAGTCAGCAAAAATGTGCATCTCTATATCTGTGAGAAAGATGATTGAATGAGGTAAGGGAGCCCTGCAGGGCTTACAAATGTCCCTAGGATTTAAACATTTTTTTGGCAGCTCTGCTTAAAAGCAGTAGCCAAAAATTAATGCAGTTGACGGAAGAAAGCATGGTGTAACTATTCAGGCCCATGCAATAACATTTAGAAATTAGATCTGGTGTTTTCATTCTTTCACAATATATTTCTTAATGGGGCTAGTGAGCAGCAATCTCTGTTGCGCCCTGCAAAGTGATTATGTTATAGATGCTTAAACAAGCTGGTGCTGTGAGATCAATGCTGTTCAGACATCGGTTTACAAATTCTGAAACTGTGCTTGGCCATGACCACTATCCAGTTTTTAAAAGAAATGAGGCAGACATCGCAGAACACATTCCCAGAGCAGAAGCACTCTGCAATTTGCTCTGTCTTAAAATAACCAGACCTGCCTGAAATTCCACAGTGCAGGACCACAATGGAACCAACCCAGTTTGTCAGATCTGCTATCAGTGGGATGCAGGGTAGCAAGCAGGGCTCTTCTAGATGGATCACTGGAAGTATTTAACCAGCTTTGAAGCCTGCTGATCATTCTGGCAGCAGAGAAATGTAGAAACGAAGGCACTGTGGGCTGAACCCCAAGCTTGCCTTGGGTTACATCCACCTGGGTTCTGGCCCCTGCACCCCTCCTCCTGAGCACCCCTATTCCTGCATTTTGGTTTTATTCCTAATCTCTCCTAGTTCCTCACCAGTGCCTGTTCAAGTCAGGGTGTTTTTCTCTTCTCCCAGGATGCAGCCAGCTGAGCCTTGAGCTCTAAATGGGATATGAAGGAGAGCATTCTCCCAGCCCTCAGCACAGTGCGTGGTGTCCAGGGACACCTGCAGCTGCAGATGAGGGTGACATCCTCCCCGAAACATCTACTCTCCTCTCCTGTGCTGTATCCATGCACATTTTTCAGAGTTTACTGTTTAGGCTAAGTGCGATCACATTGCTCATGGATTTGGCAAAAATGCACATACTCGACGTGATTATTCGCTCATAAAATTTCAAGTCAAATTGCCATAAACTGAAAGTCCAAATGATTCTTACAGCAACGACATTAACATTAGGTTTAATTTATGCAGGGAAACAAAGTGTTTTCCTGTAATCAACTGCTATTAAATATTTCCAATATTTTTGCCCAAACTTACCACTGCAATTAAAACTCATGCAGCTGTCACTTCAGTCTAGTTAAAAACCAAGTAAGCCAACAAACAACAGTCTAATTAGCTGAGATGACAAGGCTTTAAGCTACTAAAACGAAAATATTGAAGAGCATGCACTGGGCAGGTTTATCTAGTGCTGCCTTTACTGGCTTTTTATAAAGAGATACAACAATATTTGGTATATTTGGGAGAATGAAAGTTAATATTTGTGAAAGAAGGAGATTATGTGAAGAGGAAGAGCAAGAGGGGAAGGGTTAATTTCTTACCTTGCTAGCTCACCAGCTATCTAAATTCAAACTATTACATTTCTAAACACATCCAGCATAGGTTATGTCCTGAACAAATATGTTCCAGATTCAGGCCCCTTTTTTTCAGATAACAAAGGCAACAAAGATAATGCATGTTCTTGAAATAGTTGCTGAAAGTTTGCTGAGGTCACAGTTTTCCGGGAGTTGGGTGACCCAGATAAGCCATAGGTCGTTTTTCTTGGGGAGACTTGTTAATGTGTTATCATCTCAAAATAGCTTTGATTAGGGTCAACAGGGAACATTCTTGGGTCAGGAAATGTGAAGCCAAGGTAGGGTCACAGTGCTGGCAGCTAGCAAGTACTGCTGGGAAAAACCTGATAGAAATGGAGAGACCATTTCTGGTTACCAGTTGATGGGAAAGGAACATTTATCCAATGCCAGCTATTTGGGTACTTTTTCCTCCAGATGCCTTGCAACACTCCAGTCCTGTTACCTCCATTGGTATGCGTTCTCTGCAGCAAAATTTACTCCCTGTTTGGACATAATCTTCTGTGTCTCACAGAAGGTCATCCAAAGAGAGCCCTCGGGCCACAGCAGGCTCCTCTCTCCCAGACCCTAATAGGAGAAAGATTCCACCAAGTCCTTAGGCGTAATTCCCCGGACACAGCCCGCTGGCAGAGGTTTCCAGGGAATATCATCAGAGGGTCATGCGAGAATGATCAACCTTGCTCAACGCGCGGTTGGTCGCAACTCGTGACACCAAGGGCGCCCAGAAACATCTTCCCATGTGACCGTGTATGAGCCATTATCGCTCCCAAAGCACCCAAACATCAGCTGGAAAATGCCACGTTCTCAAGTGAAGCTACTCTGATTAGTGGTGGGACCTGTGTCCTGCCCTTCCCAACTGCGGGTAGTGGCTGTTTAGAAGCAAAAAAGGGAAGAGAAGAAAAAATAGACCATTAAATGGAATAAATCTAAACAGAGTTACAGGGACTGCCACTCAATGATTTTTAAAGGCTGAGTAAAACGGAGACAAGCCCAACAAAATGTGCACATTGGCATCCTAGGGAAACGTCGTGGAACAAAACCAAGTTTTAAAGTATCACTTCCCTCTGGCTGTCATACCTGAGATACTCTGTGTTTTTCCACCAGGAGCAGCGTGCTGGCATTATGTTGTATACAATTTTCAGACATCGTAAGACTCGTACAGCCCTATTGCGCATTCAGAATTAAATTAGTACAGGTTTGACAGGACCTCTAGATTTAAAACTCATCCACCCCCTCACTCAAAGCACAGATGACATCAGTGGTAGGCCAGGCTGCCCACTGCCTTTGCTCCAAGGCGTCACACTGCTATTTGTAGTGACCTCCCAAATGATGTGTTTTGAGGAGAGTAGCAGCAGATAAACAAGAAATGTACCCTTGTTAAGCCCTTGGAAGGGTACAAACACCTGGCAGGCTGAGGCTTTGTCAGATGCCCTCTTGGTAGACCCCACTTGCAGTATACAAGTAAAATCTCAAATCTCCAGATGTGTCTCAGGTACACAAATACTGGAGACAGTAAATCTCTCTCTCACACTATAAAACCCAGCTGTGCAGTCACAGAACCATGGAATGGTTTGGGTTGCAAGGGACCTTAAAGGTCATCAAGTTCCAACCCCTCTGAGTTAGTAACGGGGCCAGAAGATGAGGAAAGGGTTAAATAAGAAGAGTCTGCTGAGATCATGTTCCCTCCAGCATGGGGAGAGAGTTGGGGTCTTTCAAAGGGGGTACAGTTGGGATTACTCTCTTATTTGTGCATGCCCAGGTAGCCAGACTGGTCATTAGAAAGCCAGCCTATATATATATAAAATATATATTAAACACACGTTATGAATACCTGCCTGCTTGAGTTTTTGCTGAGGAAGCTGTATTTTGTGTCAAACCAAGCAAAGCTGTAACCAGCATTCAAAGCTAAGAAAAATACTGTTTTGTTCTAAAAATGAACGTGCCAATAATTGAGAACTCTTGTGTAAAGGCAGTCACAAAATTGCTGTGGTTTGAACACAAGGTACCAGACTTGCTGGACAACAGAATGGAAGAAATTAATTGGTGTTCCTGGTTTGTTGAAGAGAACCAGCAGCCCAATCCTTCCAAAGCACAACTACTAATTTTATGAAAATTTAAATATATATATTGGTGTCAACAAGCAGTGGATTTGTAAATTCTTTGCCCATAAGCCTAAAATCAGTAGGCTTGGCTGTCAGGCATTGAGGAGGAAGGTTTTTCAGTATAACTCCCACATTTACAAAGAGATTTTTTTTTCCCAAATGCACCAAGGTAATGCAATCAGGTCTAAGAGCTCCATGATTAGAGTGCACCAGGCTAGAAAATGTGAATATGGAACCAAAGGAACATTTACACAGAATGCATTGTATATTAGATTCCTTCTTCTTTTTTTTCTTTTTTTTAAAGATACATTTTAATCTTCAGTTTGTGATTGTGCTATAGGACACCCTACTGACTGAAGGGACCATTTCCCTTGTTATGAAATACAACCGAAAAGTAAACAATATCATGGTGTATTAATGCGTTTGGAAAGGTTTCTTGGTAAATAGGTCTCTGTTTTATGAGAAATGGTATGAAATGTCCAAATGTCAATTGAAAACAGACATTGTTCTTGGACAAGTTGACCGCAGATGCAACTCAGAACATCTTCAAAGATTTACCAGTAAATAATTCAACCCTTTGGGGGGACTTTTTCTGCTGTTCTATGTTTCTGATGAGCAGTAATCTACCAACTAAAAGACTGTGGTGGAAATGAGTCAGTTTGCTCTCAAAAACAATACAGCCCAACATGAATTACAGTGGCAAAACTAAGCCCTGACAAAATCACAAGGTGGAGAAAGTCTTCTGCACAAGCCATTCCCTCCTGGCACCGATTTCAGTGGGATAGCATAAATCTGTTAGACCAGGCAAGATGAGTAACTCTGCCATAAGAAATGCCAGAGGTTTTATTCCTGCCTTGACACTTGCTGTGCTAAAAGGTCTCCTTCGTGTGGATAAAAGCACCTTCTAAAACAAGAAGCTGGGCTTTGCTGACCACCTGCCTTATTATAAAAACAGCTGGAGTTAGGATTGCTCAGACCCTCACCAGGTCATGCCTTAGACTCATCAAAATGGTTTTGATATTTTGATTTCACAGAAATGGGGAAAAAAAACCCCAACAATCCATTAGACTATAGACCAAGGTCAGGTAAACTTTTTTGTTGGTTAGGAGAAGTTTCTGACTCAGCATGTAACCTTAGGTCAAGGTGACCAGAGACGTAGGCTACCAAAATCAGAGAGAGTCCAGAAAAACATAGGCATGAAAGAACAGTCAGGGAGGAAAATCACAAAATTTAAAATAGAAACAGATTTCTACTAATTCATTAAAAGACCTGTTTGGGGTCAGTGTTCCTTTCTTCTTTCCTTTTTCTTTTCGACTGGTGAATAGTTAAAAGCAGGGTTTCATCTGAATTGCAGACAGCACGATTATTCACGGAAATGCTACTTGACATTAGCAATTGTAGCAGAATCTGGTCTAAACATTTCTGAATTGGGCCCAATCAAAAGCATGGGATTTAATAGCACTGTGATTTTGGGCTGACTCATCTGAGAAGCTATTTTGGATTTTTCAAGGTATTGCTGTCAGTAACTAGGACTCTTTTTTCAGACTGAAATTGCATAAAAGCAATCAAAGAGCATTAAAAAAAAAATTAATTAGTGGTAGTACCTGGCTTTCTGTCTTTAAAAATACCTCTCTGTACTTGTAGACTATCAGGTGGAAGCCAACTGAATCAGTAATAACCTGGTTTAACCATGTTGTAAGTATTTCCCATCACAAATGGAGTGACTTTGGAACCCACAGTGCCCTGCTCATTAGTTACTAATATGAAGGTGATCCCTCATTTTACCTATGCCTGGTAATCATGTAGGTTCCCTGTGTAGGGGAGCTCCTCCGGGGAATGATTCATCCAATTATCTTACAGTGCGGAAAACCACTTCCTGGGAGATCCTAACCTTTTCCAACAGTGTTTACAGAGCATTTATACTCTGTAGGAGCATGGCAGAGCATATCATGCCTGCTACTGGCTGGGTCTAGGCATTCATTTGAGAGACTAAAAAGCCAAGTAACCATCTAGGAAGAAACTTGTGAGAAAAGAGTGAAAAGTTTCTGTGTAAGTGTTTTTAAGTAAGAAAAAAGCTGATTTTTTTCCAAATCTAAATTGGTTTTGGGAAGGAGAGGAATGCAAGGACAGTTAATTCTACTGCAAGCAGTGGCTACTTCCAGCACAAAGGGGATTTCTGCTTAACAAAGGGGATTTCTGTGGAGGAATCCACACTAACAGAATGAAAAACCTGCTCATTAGCTGTTCATTTAATAAGTGAGGGATTTGAGCCCAAGCCTTTGGTCTTCCTGATTCAAAGCTGAGGTGACAATGAGGTGGGCAGTCTCCCTGAATTATGAGCACAGAGTGTGAGCCAGACACCTGAAAGGTGGTGATGACCACATAGGCTGTGGGGTGAGAAGCAGTGCAAGAGTTTTCTGGCAGCACTGCTGAGAGATGCAGCTGACAGTGCCCTCTGTCATGCTGTGCTACTGGGATTCTGCTGATGGGCCTCTCTCAGCAGAGGGCCTGCTCTGTGAAGTCTGTTCTGTGTACCTATTTCCTAAAATACATGCAAACCCACATGCACTGCCAGCTGTGAGCATTGTACTGGTTTTAGCAAAAAAGTAGTGACTAATAGGATGTCCTTTTATCGCTCACCTTGATTCTTTAGTGTTTGGAATTGAAGTGCTTAGAAGGATAATTCTTGCCTTTGCTGAAGTGGTACCTGACCTACAAAGAGACAGAGAGCTGGTTCTTACATTTCTATCTTCTCCCGGTATTATGTCTTTCTAAAAAAGTTTGAATCATTTAGAGTATTTCAACTGAGCCCAGAATTTTTCTGAGTTCCAGAACACAGTGGTAAACTGGGAGCTGCTGTGGGTCTGTGTGATGCAGGCATTGAGAGGACAGGTAGCTACTTGCATCACAGCACCATCACCTTTGCATAAACGATTTACTGTCCTTTTAGTCCCACACCAAAGCCCAGCACAGCCAAGGGCCTACACCTAACCAAAATCTCAGAAATGTGAGGGAAAAAGTTCTCAGAGTAGTTCCTCCTTGAAAGATCTTACAGTTCTGCTGCTCCACAGCAGGGATCTGGGATAATAAAAACTCCTAGAAAATGCCAGGAACACCACAGCAGACTTAGCAGCTCTCTTCCTCCTGGCAGAGCCCGCTGCCAGCACAGCCCCACTTCCAGCTGCTTGGGAATCCCGGCATCCCAGGAGCTGCACTTGATCTCCTTCCATATCACAGGCAGCTCAGGCACCTCAGTTATGCCACCTTGAATTAGCAGCATCTGCTCTCTCTGTAACCTTGGCACTCACCCTCTTTCCTTCCCAAGCTGCCTTGCCTAAATATTATTTCTACTTGCAAAAACATTTCATTGCATCACCGTGGTGAGACGCCCTCCCTTGTCACTTCTGAGCAGTGGCTGTGTGTTTCAAGACATGTTGGTGGGCTTGGCCACCTTCCAGCTGTAGAAGCAGTTGGCCTGTGGCTTTTTTTCTTATGATGGGGCTGCTAAACTTCCATGGTTAAGTCTCTGTCTATACAACACATGGAATAAATACAGGGTAAGAAGCTTGCTTTTTGAAAATAAAATAGTTTCTGAGGGTCATTCTCATCAGCAAATGTGACGTTTGAGTCAGATTATCTGACAGAAGACTGACTGGCCAGGACAGTTCCTGGCTCCCAGGGTCCTCTCACACCATTTTAAGTTCTTGCCCAGTACAAGGAAATGCACGTGGTGTTTTTGAAGTGGGAGAGATGGTTCTGTCTGTTACCAATGACAATATCTTTTTGCTATAACAAATGAGTGTTGCTAAGGAAACTAAAAATGGCCATGGTCTTGCCTATCAGAAATCCTTGTGTGGGCCCCATTACCAGCACAGCACTTAACTATCACACACTATTTGTCACTGAGGTCAGAAAGTGCTATGAAGCATCAGTGGGGAACCTGCTATGGAGCAGATACTTAAATTTCTGTGACATCAAAGGGGATTTAACTGCCTCAGTGTAATTCCAAGATTGTTCTAATGCCTTGTTTAAGCTAATGGGAGTCCAAGAGATCAAAATCTGCTCCTGCTTTTGCTACCTGAGTCTCTTCAGCGCATTGGTCCCATCTGCACTGTAGCACCTCCTCTCATCATCTCTCTTTCATCAGATTGCCACTTTTAATCAGTAATTCCAGTGGTATTGTACTAGTAAGAAAATAACCTTCCTCCATTCAAAAGGATGTGGAAGCTATCACTAATAACCTCCTAGAGTTATTAGTCCTGATCAGAAGTGCTGCCTGAGCTCAGCTAACACTTTTTGAATGACCTAGGGCACTGGTGACTCATGGCTAATATATTCTGTATCACAAAAATCACTGGGAGAACTCCCTGGGACACATTTTAAGTGATTTTGAATGTTTTTTAATGGGGGAGTGAGAGAGGGAAACGGAAGGCAGAGCAGAAGGGGTTTGTGAGTAGCAAAAAGGAGGAAAGACCGTGCAGCAGCTTATTGCCATAAGAAATCTTGTTTAGTAGCTTCTTGTTGCAGCTTTAAGATTTAAATGGGCTTTTTTTAACGATTCCTTTGGGCTTTTTTTTTTTATTTCTTTACAGTCTGTGTGCGATTCTTCCCGTGCTGTTCAGTGGACATCACAAAATTTCCGGGCAAAATTTGGTGGAGGTTGCGAAAGACCTGCTACAGAATCGTGGAGCACAACTGGTTTGAAACGTTCATCATCTTCATGATCCTGCTGAGCAGTGGAGCCCTGGTAAATGTGACAACATTTCCTAACTGGTTAAAAGTGGACATGGGTCTCAGTGTTCCCCAGTTTGGCTGTCTCTAAGATCTTAGGAGCCCTTACTGGTCATTTCTCAAAACAGAGCACGTCTGGGGCTAAAACAGGTCATCAGCTTTTCTGATTTCACTTGCCTTTACCATATGGTGGGAAACTTCCTTCTGCTGTGACATAAAATTCTGACTTGCACATGTTTTGAAAAGAAAATCCTTGAGGAAGTCTGTGTGAGGAAGTTTGCCAGCATTGCTGCTTCAGCATCCTATAGCTGCTCCTCCATGAGAGTTCCCATCTGGAGACTTGCATTTTGCTCCAGGGGTGGCTTTGTTTTTTTTCTTTCTTTTCTTCTCTTTTTTTTCAGCACATTCTGTAAGCAGCAAATCACAATTATAAAAGACAGAGAGGGCACAGAATCAGTGCTGCCCATGGAGCTACAGGGTGCCTGTATTTCTGTTTTGAATACACCTTAGGTTAACACTCAGTACCTTCCCCACACAGGTCCTGTTTGTGTCCAGGTGAACATGTGTGTAGGGGCACTGGTTGGTCATTGCCCAGGACTCTGATGGGGGATCCTCTCCTCCTGAGATCCCACTGCATACTGGGTTCTGCATTATCAGCCCTGGGTTCTTCACAGAGACGTATTTATATATCTCTTTTACATGCCAGGAATGTCCCTGGAATTGGTGGAATTTCTCCCAGGTTTTTATCCTGACCTAGGGCAGAGATGTGTATCAAGAGCTCTCCAGGCTCTGGTCTGGTGGTCACTGGTCTTCCCCTTTGTAAGGGAGTAAGACATGCACTTCTTAAATCTGCAGGCAGTGTCGTGTGTGGACAGGTTGTCCATGCTTTTCCAGAGGTCAGGACTGACTTCAGCCAAATGGATGAATCTGCCTTAAGTAGTGAGGCAAACATCATCTTAGAAAGGTGCCTGCTTCACCTCACCAGGAATAATCAGAAAGGCGTGATGAAGGATGGCTGTAAGGGGGCAGATTTACTAAAATGATCTGGAGAGGGAGCAGGCAACAAGCAGAATAAACTCCATCACAGCCTTGCACAAAAGCCCAACACCCCACTGGGCTGTATAAATTATCCTGTTCTTCCACTCCAGTTGGCATCAAGGAGGCCTCAGCTGGAGCACTGGCTTCAGCTCTGGGCACTGCACTTTGGGAAA
Source organism: Edolisoma coerulescens (assembly GCA_013397115.1). Taxonomy (NCBI): domain Eukaryota; kingdom Metazoa; phylum Chordata; class Aves; order Passeriformes; family Campephagidae; genus Edolisoma; species Edolisoma coerulescens. The sequence continues at coordinate 1,773,102 of VWZW01001851.1, read as the reverse complement.
GACATGGGCTAATTGAAGAAACTCCAGAGAAGAGCAACACAAATTATCAGTGGCCTAAAAAAAAAGAGGAAAACACGGAAGTACTGGGTTTATGTAGCTCAAAGAAAGTCTCTGAAGGGAGACAGGAAGGTGGAAATATATAAAATGTTAATGCAAAAACCATGGGCTGTTCTCCTGGTCCACCAGGGATGGGCTGAAATGTCGCCCAGGGGATTCTATTTTATTATGAAAAATAAGAGGCTGAATAACTTGGGTAAATAGTAGGCTTCTGAAAATTGTCACAGCTTTGCTGAAATGAATGGACTCTGACAGTTTTTGCACCAGCTTGAGCATCAGAATGTTAATTTTTGAACACATTTTAGAGGGGGAATGTCGCTTGCTATAATATGCTTTAGATGAATACACTTCCTTACATATGTAATTAAAAGTGCCTTAGATAACTGAAGACTGCAATATAAAGCTCATTTAATTTAAATTGCATGCATTCATTTAGTTTTTGCCATTTTCAATTTATCCAATGCAGTTCTGTATAAGGGCAAATTATCCTGCATTCTCTCACGTATCAGCACCGCGCTTCGGTATTTGGACTGGAGATGTTGGAGGCAACACACAACTTTTTTTTCCTGCTATTCTGGGTTGCTGTCTTCCAAAAACTGAGCTCATCTGGCTGCACCCCTGGGACACACTAAGTTCTTAAGGGAGAAGAGCTGTATATACCTTTAAACCAATATATATATATGTATGTGGTTAAACCATCAAAATATTTCTTTAGTTAATTGCGGAAGATCCAAAAACCTTTCTTAAGATTTTTAAGCCATAAGCACCCAAACTGGAAGCCTACTTTTCAATAGTAATTTTGGATAACAGTGCAGGTATCCTGCTTAACTCTTTTTTAACACACTAAGCAAAGCGGAAAAAGAAACAGTTCTTGATGTTTTATATGGCAAAGATTTTGTCTGTTGTCACCATGAAAAAATGCAAAGCATCAGAATTTTGTCATTTGGGTAATCTCCACAGCTTGTCCAGAAGTACAGAAGTGTCCAGGTAGCATATTTTTCATCCCCTAATAAGCTGCCTTCTGACTCACAGTGTGCTTTTAGTAGACAAAACACAATGTACTTTTGGACAAGTTAGTAGAAAGTAGGGAGAGCAAAGGAGGGACAGGAGGAAATCACTTTAAATGGTTTGTTGTTATTTTTGCAGTAATTGCAAAGTACAGCAAGTCATCTGACAAAGTGAGTGAGCCCCTCTGAGAAGTGATAAACTCCAATCTGTGCATTGTTTTCAGGCTTTCTCCAACAGCTCTTTCACACCCTTGAAATATCATTTTTCAAGGCAAGATAGGAGACAGAGTTGCAGCAAAAACGTCACCCCAAAGTGTGGGGACAAATGGACAAGCTTTGGCACAGGCTGCCAAAGCTTTCTTGTCAGTTTAGTTACTGTTCCCTGGCAGGAAAAAGAGCAGTGTGACTGCCTGAGTGACAAGTACCACACTTCTTGTATCTCCAGGCACTGGGTGTTTGCTAACTTTTTGAAGCTCCTCAGAAAGTAGCTACAGATCTGGAAATATGTAAATGCAGATAATTCAGATGATTAGCACAGACCCTCTCAAATTATGTTTCTTGCTGCCAAGTGCTCTGGGTCACACGATGGGATGAGAGCAATATGTCACAGCGTGGGTTATCCAGGTTACAGGGATTTGGGAGCAGCTTGTGTAACAGCAGTGGTAAAAGTAGCTGGGGAAGCAGACCATAATTTGACTTAGAAGCCCCAAAATGGGCTGTAGATGGGCAAACCTGACACTAGGATCCTGCCTTTTGTTTGACTTCTGTTATAAAGTGAAGGCTAAACTATGAGACATCTTTATTTTCTTCCTTTTAGGAGGCATATTGGTTTAGATCTTAAATATTTCAAAGGGGTTATTCAGTTGCTCGTATTTGATATAGATACTGAAACTCTTTTCATAACGCTCTGCATGAGATTAGTTGGAGAGACAGATGAGATGGGGAGATAGATACCTCGACCTTTAAAACATTATTGTTCTGCTAAGTGAATAATAATGAGCATTTCTTGAGGCAGAGAGCTGTAGCCATCTGAAATGTGATGGCTGAACAGAAGCCAGGGAACTCCAGTACTCCATAACACAGGCAGGTTAATAACCCGATTTGTCATCATTAGCAATAAGATCTATTTGGCTAAATTCAAGGGTCATATTCCGCCTCCTAAATATAGAGATCCTGTGCCCTGGGACATCTGAGGTGCCTGGGCAGCAGTGGCACAGCCAAGAGGAGCTGATGGAGGATAAATCCGGGCATTTTGAGGTGGCACTCTGCTCATGGATTCACACTCCAAACTCAGGATGCATAAGCTCTTCCTACACTCAAAGGATGTCTAGCCAGTAGAGGCTGGAGAGAGATAGCCAAGCCTGTGTCCATTATAGGGGAAAGCTGAAGAGATCTCTCTCAGGTCAGGGTCAGTCCTGTTTGTGCCTGAACACTCTTTTTGATTGTAATGTTAAAATATATCCGAAATCACAGACTATACGTGATATCTTATCAAATACAGACTGCAGTGCAACACCCCTGCTTTCCAACAAGGCTCAGGAGCAGTTATTAATCAATCCTTTGTACTTCCAGGCCTTTGAAGATATTTACCTTGAAGATCGAAAAAACATAAAAACCATGCTGGAATACGCTGACAAAGTATTCACTTACATCTTTGTTTTGGAAATGCTCCTGAAGTGGGTGGCTTATGGCTTCAAGAAGTATTTCACCAACGCCTGGTGCTGGCTGGACTTCCTTATTGTAGATGTGAGTATCATTTTGGAACTACAGCGCTTCTCGTGTTGGATTTTGCAGTGGGTGGGAAAGGGCCGTTAAGTTTGGCAGCTTTGCATCTGTGAAATGACAGCTGTCACTCTGATTCTGAGCATCAGCCCTAGGCAGAGCTCGGAGGAGGTCTGGATGTGGAACTGTGCATCCCCAGGACCCGAAGCAAACGGGAACGCCTTTAGTTGTGACGTAGATGTGTCACCCTGCTAATTTGAGTCACATGCCCTTCCCACCCACAGGAATTCTGGCTTTCTTTTAGCATTTAACATCTCATTCCACGCTCCCAGCTAGCACAAGGTCCAGTTACCTCGGCCTGCTCCGCACATGACCTGGGCACACAAGTTTTCAGCAGATTAGAGGAGCTGTCCTTGGCGGCGCTCCCCGGCCAGGCTGCCAGCAGTGTGTAACAGTATGTTCAGTACTGGCTCCCAAATATTTACCAGCGCAGGAGTCCAGAAGAAGGTGTGAAAAGTCCTCTTGGCAAAGTGGCTTCACTACTACAAAACATTGCAAAATACTCCAAATCCTTGAAATACCGCCATGTTTAGTTCTCCTAATTTAAGGATAATCCTTAAAAGTCAGAACAAAAGGAAGCTCATGCCCCAGGAGTGTTGCTGGTACCAGATTTGACTCCTCCAAAGATTCACTTTGAATTGCTGTGCCAAATTTGGGAGAAGTCAGCAACACCACATCCTCCAGATGAAGTCTAACATTTCATCTCAGTGCATCGACGAGGAGGCAATTATCTCCCCAAGGCCATTTCTTATTAGCTTGAGGTATTAATGTGGGAGGCTGGCAGAGCTTTGCCATGATAATGTAATTTATTAAACTTCAGAGAAATTATTTTTCCCCATTTTACATCTGAACCTTGACTCGAGGGAAGAACTGCACTTTCTTTGGCCCCTGCCCAGGAGAGCACTTCAATGGGACAATTTACTTGTTTGAAGTTATGGACACGTTTAAGTGCACTGCTGGATCAGAGCCTTTGGAAGCCTCTCCAGAGCTTTAATAAATTGATTTATGAAAAGGAAATTCTCTACATAAATTGTAGGTCATAAATTCTTCTTTGCATATATGCTTAGAAACCTTTTAAAGGGAAGGTGCTCATTTTTCCCAGATTAGCTCCAGCAGAAGAGGAAGGCCTGGTTTAATTATTTAACCACAAAATTGGAATCCACCAGTTCCTAAGTTATAGCACAGCCCTGAAAACTGTTCTTACTGTGATTTAGGTGACATAGCTTTTCTTTTCTGGTTTCTCCACCTGTAAAATGGGACTAATAGGACTCACTTTAAGTACTGTATGGGCTTCCAGGAATCTGTTCTTGGAGTTGCTGTTTCAGTGAGCTTCTGAAGACTAGAGGGGCTGGATGAGGGATGAATATTGTCACAGCCATAAGTAGAGGTCTTCCTGATAGGAACAACAACACGAATTCGCGATGAATTCGCAGATGCAGTTTGGAACTCTGTTGAATCATTAACAGTTTGAAATTAGTTCCACACTTGTAGAATAACATCTCATTAACACCAAACAGAGTAAACCAAAAACTAAGCTAAATTCTGTCCTCTATGTGAAAACCCCTGTTGGAACAGGAGCCACCCAAGAATGCAAAGTCCGAATGTAAATTAGCTGCATGTTTGCCTTTTAACAGTGGAATTTATAATGACAGATTGGAGAAGCAGCCACAGATGGCCTGGGAAAGGGGCTTCACCTTTCCCTGTCACACATCCCAGCACATATGGCATAAAACAGGGGGGACACGGGCCCCTGGGACTCCCCTCATCCCCAGAAAATAAATCCCAGAGCCTTCCTACTGACTCAGAATGTTTTATTTTCTTAACCCACATTTAAATGTTCCACACACATTTAAATATTCTTTTTGCAGGCTTCCGGTCCAACCAAAAAGTTGCTCCACCCTTGAGTTGTTTTGGTTATTGATTGATTCTAGGCCATCACCTGCTCTTTAGGGTTCTCAATGAATAAGCCTTTTCCCCCTGCACTGTTCTTTTCTTAAAAATATTTTCCCAGTGCAGATTATGAGAACCTGGTACTATATTTTTAGCAGGTTTAACAGATGCTTTTCTCCTATCCTATTGCTAACCCACCCTGCCACTCTGAATTGGCACAGTAATATCCTATAATTTTTCCAGCACACTTTTTATTTCAATTTACATTTTCTTTTTGGTCCTTTGAGAACCAAATCGCTGCAACTGAGCTGCAGAAGGCAGTGAATGGGTGAATTAGCTGCTCCAAAAGAAGCAGATGAACCACTTGTCTGATTTTCTCAAATTTATTTGTTTAAAATTATTCACTTAAAAATTCCTGATCTGCAAATTATTCATTAGTGGTTTGGTATCAGTATTCAAAATTCAAGCTGCGATGGTTGATTTTTGATTGGACATGTGAAACCATCTCTCATCTGTGTTTTCTCATTGTACAAATGCAACTCTGAATCTGTTTTCTGTTTTGAATAATTCATAAAACCAGCTCAAAATTTGCAAGTATTCACTATTTCTAAATGGGATTTGAACCCAGAGGGGGCATAAGCATATTGCTGCTAGATTTTTTTTTTTTCTATTTATCGTGCCTTGTGAAAGACCTTTGACACTGATTTGGGCCAGTGGAAGAGCAGAGGCTCCATCTGACAGTTGTGGATTGCTAAAGAAAATTCCTGTTTGCAATGCCTAAACTTCAAAACACAGAGTAATCCACAAGCTGAGAGCTGTTTTTGCTGGATGTAGAATCCCTGAAGGATGATCTCTGGAAATGGGCTTCTCAGAATCCCAAAGAAGTGCTCTAGCGTAGCAGAGAGTGCTTTCACACACATTGCAATATGATAATGCCCTATCCACAACTCTGCTACAGATTCCTTTGGGAGGAAAGAGAAAGGGTTAATCACACCACAAAATGCAGGCTCATTTCAGCTCAGGGTACCTGGGAAAGTTGCCTTAGATGCCTGCTCAACGTTGGGTATACTGAACAAACAACATCAATGTACATCTATACAAGTTACCCTGCAAAAAAGAAGTTTACTGCTAAAAGTAACACCCTTCTACACTGCAAATATCACCTCTCTGTGCTCATGAACTGCAGTGGTGGGCACTCAACCCACAGCTCTTTTCACATGAGGGGAAGGCAGAGACTGTAGTATATCTGTGCAGACAGATAGAAGTGTAGACAGACATCAATATCACCATCAGGAATGGCATTTAGGCACAATCCTCTTTGCTAGGATGCACGGGTAAGTATTTCCACAAAGAACAGATATTTTCCAAGCATCCATGCAATCAAAACCTCTTCGGACCAAGCAGATTAAATGAAGAGTCTGAACTTGGCCAGGGATGGAGGCGAGCGGCACCCAAAGTGAATGTTTGTGGGAACTGCTCTCCACCAAGCGTGTCCTGCAAAAGCAGAGGGAGCTGGGCTTTGAAACAAGGGGCAGAGATACTCCACCAGCTGTGCATGCTGGTGTAATGCTTGATGTTCCTTTCAATTGTTTCCTCTGACCTATAAATATTATCTTGAGCTTATCTATTTTGAGCTTCAGCCAACTAATTCTGAGCTATGTCCCAGTCTCTGCTGACAGCGGACGGATTATTCCATTGCATGGTCAGTTTGGGAAAGGCATCAATCTGGGACTTAGCATCATTCAAAGTCTGGAGGTGTTGCAGTCAACAGCTTCTTCACTCGCTGCTCGTGCACTGAAGGCAGAGGTGAGAGGCTGGAACCCCAGAGAAGCTGTCATGAGAAAGCTCATGGGAAAGGGGTGTGAAGTCCCAACTCATTAGTAAGAATGCTCAGGAAAAAAAGTCACAGCCAAGTTTCATTGCCTGTGGCATTCACAGAGAAATCCTCTTAAACTGGCACTAATGTCATCACTCCACAGAAGTCCATTATCACAAATCCATCATCTCCATTGCAGCTTTTGTGTTCAATTTAATTGACAAAAAGTTAGTCCCAATCGAGGCTTACAAAAATCCAGCCTGATTGTCATGTACTGATTTCAGAGATGAGGGGATGTGAGGTTTTCTCCACCAATTCTTTCTAAGATTATTCTGTCTTTCAAGACTTGATAAGTGGACAAAGCTATTTTCTTAAACAATTGCTTTGTGAGTGATGTTGGCAGCTTACTTCCCCTCCAGCCATCTCCAGCCATGGGTGGTCCTTGCTCTAGGTCCTGCAGCAGGAAGGGGAGGACATCTCTAATTCTCAGTTTTTGCCCTGACGCCCCACCAGTTTCTCTCCAGCTGGGTCACCAGGGATGAAAATTGTTCTTTCCGTCCCTTTTCCATCTCCCCTGCGATGGAGGCAGGGGCTCACAGCAGCTCTGTCTGCAAAATAGCTCAAGCAAGGCTCAGCAATGGATTTGAAGGCCAGGCATCTCAAACCAGTTATTCAACAAATCCACTAGGCAGGATTTTGTAGATGTTTTTATGGAAATAAAATAATATCTGTTTTTCGCTCTCCCCAATAACTTTTGTGAGTGGTTCTAACACAACGTGTTTCTGGTGTTTGCCTGGAGCTGCTGGGTTTGTAACTAGAGATCTGTATTCCCCACTGAGCAGCTTTCCAAATTTCCTGTTTGCTGCCAAATTTCCTATTTGCTTGTTTGAGAACTGCTCGTGGATGTTCAGGCATTAAATGCACCATCACTTTCCCTGAACGCTTAAACAAAAATAAAGGTATTGCATTTTCCAAGATAGTTCCTGGAAAGCATTTGCTCTAAGATTTCTGCTTCAAATACTTCACTGTCAGACAAGTAAAGAAGCAGCTAATAATCCTCGAATCTGAGATGAACATTTTAAAACAGTCTTTCTATCCCTAGTTAAAATTGAATTGAATTAAATTATGCCCTCGTGTAGGATTGTCTTTAAGTGACAATTAAAAACTTGCTGTGTAAAGTAAATATTGATGGCTTATGATTACTTTAATTGTTTTTTTCCATCTGTATTCCCTGTTGATTAACAAGGTGATTTCTGTTTGCTGTACCAGTAATTACACAATCTGCTGTAATGAGTCGTTCCCAAACAGCACTGAAATCCAATTTGTATTCTTGGGACATTACCCTAAGAGCATGTGAATTTTGTCTAGTTTCTGTTCAGAAAAGCACACAGGAGCAGAATGACAAAAATACAGCCCAGGCAAATTAAAGACAATACATCTTGTCACTTGGAGCAGCATCTTAAGAGAGAACTCATTAATGTTCTCTGTGAGTTGTCAAAAGTCCATGGGTACAACAGGGTATTATAACTTCAGAATTCAGTTTTTGACTATATTTTCCCAGTTCCTCGAAGAAAATGCACATGTGGGATTTTTGAAATTGTCTCAGTGCACATTCTTCTGAGCCTCTCTGATGGCATAAACCTCCCAGATAACTAATAGGAGTGAGATTCCCTCTCCAGAAGCCAGGGAGCCTGGTTTTGTAGAGGAAAAAAAAAGAAAAAAAAGAAAAAAAAAGAAAGAAGGAAAGAGGGAAAAATGCTTTTTCAGTACATATTGGCTAATTCAGGATAAGTGAACAGAAAAAAATCTACATGAAGATGAGATAAGTGGTTTTAATGTGTGTTAGCAGGTCAGCCGAGGCTGTAAATCTCCCTTCTGCCACCGCACACTTTATCTCAACACAGCACATGCAAAAACATCCAAATGTCTGGTCTTATCTTGGTTTGCACCTCATGTTCGTTACCACATGGGTGCTAAGAGGGGAGAACCCAGGCTATGCCAAGAGGAAGCACAAGCTGAGTTTCAGACAAGGCACGGCAGGACAAAACACGCTGCACCTGCAAGAAATGGGGTGGAAAATGTAGGTGAGGAGAAAATTCCACAGTAAGCCTAGTTCACTATCTGCCTACACCTTGCAAAGTGGTTGGGAGATGAATAATTACTGCAATTGCTGACGAATTTCAATTACTGAAGCAGATTTTCAACTTTCAAAAGTGCTGTAAAAAACCCATCTCCACTCAGATTTCGCTGAGCAAGATTTACCAAACATTTTCATTTCTCAAAGTTATTTAAAGATGGAGCACTTTTCAATGTCCTTTTTTAGAAGACTATGCCTAAAATGAAAATCATGAATAAAATCCTGGAGTTCTTGCATGCAGCTTGCTTGGCCCTTTCCATCACTGGGAGCGGAGCCACCAAATTCCACATACAGGGATGTCCTCCCTTGCACAGAAGAGCTGAGCTGGGAGAGACACTGACTGTATTTAACAGTCCAGAGCCCCACAAATTCTCCAGGGACAGAGGAGGATGGGGGATTGTCCCACAGTTCCTCTCCCTGATGACCAGCATCTTTGAAACCCCAACTTGCAGACCAAAAAAGCATCTTCCACTACCCTCAGGACTCCATCCAGGATGGCCAGGGGCAGCTCAAGGGGCTGGTTTCAGGAGGAGGGAAAAGGTAGAAGTGAAGGGATAGAAGCAGCCTGCAGAGGGGCAGAGATTTTCAATTAGTGAGGGAGAGATCAAAGGAATTGGAATGAAACTTGAAAGCTGTGCCTTGATGGGGTAGAGACTTTGTGCAGATCTCCTACCCTGGTACAGCTGACTTTGGGATGTTTTGTGCTAAGACAGATGAAGCTGAAGTTTCCTACTTTTGGTCTGTACTCCTACTTCTACCATTGTCCTTCCTGGGAAAAGTCAGGGATCCTACAATTCTTCAGAGTCCCTCTCCATTCTGGCATGTTCAATACAATATGGACATGTTCAATGCAATACAATTCAGGATCAATCAGGTTCAAGAACCCAACTGAAGTGAGCTGATTTTCAAGATAAGACTGTCATGTTTCCCAGAACAAATTGGTATGTTTTCATATTGATTTGGAACATCTGATTAAATAAATGCTTTAGGGAAACAAGCAAATCCAGAACAGCACCTTGAGGAGGCAACACAAACAGATTTTTGTGGTTTGTTTTCTTGTTTTCTTGCTTGTTTGGTTTGGTTTGTGGTTTTTGGGGGGTTTTGGTTTTCTTTGGGTTTTAGTTTGGTTTGAGATTCTCGTTTGTTTTTGTTGAGGTCTTTTGTTTGCTTTTGTTGTTGTTTTCTTGATGTCATATCTCAGTAGGGTTGATCCTAATCCTGCCCAGAAAGAAACTTGCCTTTAGCTCAGCACCTCAGCTCCCACCATCTGGGATGGAGTTGGAGCAGAGCCGACGGGGCTGAGCCCCAGGAAATGATCTGTCAGTAACCACTGTGTGCACCCCTGGCATGGTAACAGTGTCTTCACACAATAAACAGCAATCAAGTCCACTCCTGACAGCAGCATTCAACATCAGGATGGCCCCGTGAGATGAAACATGAGGTGGCTTTGGGGATCTTTTTAAGGGGACAATGTCTTTCCCCTCCAGCTGCCCTAAATCCAGGCTGTCTCTTCAAAGTATCTGGATGAGAAGAAGAACGTCGTTGATGATGAAGAAGTTATTTTGCTCTAAATCATGACAGAAGTACCAGACTTTTCAAGGGATCTGCACCTGCACAGCCACCATGGAGGGAGCCTTTGGGATTTGGCCAAGCTTTGTCTGATCAAGTTACATCATGTGATCCCCAAAATTCTCAGGAATCCCTAGCAGGCTGCCCAGGGAAGTGGTCACAGGACCAAGCCTGACAGAGTTTAAACAATGCTCTCAGGCACAAGGCGTGACTTTTGGGGTATTCTGTGCAGGGCCAGGAGTTGGACTCCATGATCTTTGTGCATCCCTTCCAACCCAGCAGATTCTGTGCTTCTGTGATCCCTACCCAGTGCTAAGAAACAGGGTGTCAGGGTGTGGCAAAGGCACCTGTTTGCAGTAAAAAGGTGAATTGAGACAAGCTGAAAATCCATTTGTAAATGGGGGGGGGGAGAAAACTGCAGATCAATAAGTCAGTTTGCTGCCTCGCTGGATGAAAGCTCACAGTCGACTCACCCTTGGAAATTAGCTGAGCTTTAATTCTTGATTCTCAGCCATCTGCCCTGGGAATTGACTGGAGCTGTTAGAAAAGCCTGAGCAGGTGTAGGGGAGGTGACAGATTAAGAGAACAGCAAGACGTAAAGAGGTTCTTCTGGAGACCGCCAGGAAGCAATTAGGATGCAGGAATGATTTATTTAAAAGCATTTAACCCAACAAGAGTGACACATGCTGTTTGTGACAAGGCTGCCCTCTGAAAAGGAAACATTGCCTTGAAAAGCTTGGACGTGAGGACCAGGAGACAAGCTGAGAACATGGAATATTAACAGAGTTTTAAAGCCTGAGTAGTAGATGGAGGAAAAAAAAATTTAAAAAAAGAGCAGGAAAAGACCTGGAGAAATCAAAAAAAGAAAAAAAAAGAGTGGATTAAGTAAATGAGTTTTTAAACCTGAGTAATAAGACGTAGCACCAGGCTTTCCAGGAGATAATTTTTGTTTATAATTAATCTAGGCAGTCGTGTAGCCCATCATGTTATAATACATGGGAGCACTCCACGAGCAGTGATGACCTGCTGCAGTGAGGGAAGCCCTCTCATACATCATTTCCAGACATGTTTTCACCTCCAGGCCATGGACCAACCCCAGAGCAGCCTGAAGGAGTTTGCAGTCTTTACTTGAACATGAGGGTTTTGATTCAAGGAAACAGGGAGAAGAGATGGGAATTTAGGTCACCTTATTGTCTCTCTAATGTCCTATTTTTAAGACTTTCCTTTAACTTTATGCCTTTCTTTCATAATGTGCAATTTCTCGATTGGCAGGTGCAATCATACAGTTTGGCATCTGTATGGCAGAAAATGCAGTGTCAGAATGAAAGGAAAAAGGGATATTTTAAAAAAGTAAAATGACAATAAAAGTCTGCTCAGAAAGGGTGGGTGCTGAAAGGAATACCAAACTCATTACAAGCTTCCTTTTCCATATTTCAGAGTGCCAAAAGAAGTTCCATGTATTTCAATTTATTTGCAAAGTCTCATTTCCCTGTAGGTTTTCCAGCTTGCATTTGGGGTAAAGACTGAATTTTGTTCTTTTTCAAATCAAGGGGAGAAACTTTTATCTTCAGGCCTGGCTCTAAAAGACACTGGATAGTGAAGAGGTCTTTGAGTGATCCTATCCTTGGCAGCAAAAGACAGGAGAAGCCAGGCTGGATTGAAAAGAGGCACCCAAAGCAATCCAACTCTTTCTTCTATTTCTATTTTTTTTTCAAGGCACAATTAGAGAGGGAGAGACAGGTGTTTCTGGGGCACACAAAAAGCTATTTGAAAGCACCAGGGGCCTGTATTAGCTGGAAGTGCTTATTTAAATAAGTGGCCAGAGCTTTCAGCTCGGCTGCTGTGCTTCCATTCAGATGCCTTTTTTTTTTTTTGCCTGCTGTTCCTTCCCCTCTAATTTGAACAAGCAGGTTAATTTGATGAAATCCCTGGCTGCATAAAGCATATGCTGTTGCCCATACCAGGAAGGAGGTCTCCCCTTCTCCCTGAGACAGACACTCGCAAGGCATCACTCTCAGATATGTGCTGCAGCAGGCATTTAGTGGAGATTCTGGTTGGGTTTAGGATTTATATGATTAACCAAGGAGGATTTTTGCTGTTGCTCAGGCAGAATTCCTTGTTTTTGGGGCTCTGCTATTAATTCATCTCAGTGGTGGTCAGGGGTTAATTAAAACCTGCAGCCTGTGCTGAGTAGTGCCTGCCTTGGAATGGTGCTGCTCAGGTCTGTCTGCTTCCAGCTCAGTCCAGTGGATGCTCCCAGGTTATCCTAAATCATGTCCTTTTAGGCTGGTGGGAAAGAATGAAAAAAGAGAGGAGCAGCCTTTATTCCAGCTCAGTTTATTCCAGTTTCTCCTTGCTATAGGAATCTCCACCAGCCCTGGGTGAAACACTGCTCCCAGACTCTGTGCCCTTGACTCCCTGTAACCCCCCCATGGACTGGGAGTCTGTGGAGGCTGCTAATATGATATTAAAATGTGTTCATGGAGGGAGGAACCCACTGCTGCTCTAAATGCAATCAGTTCTTGGGAAAAAAGCCCTCTATAATCTTCTGATTAGAGGCCTTTTTCCCCTCTGTGTGCTGCGTTATTGCACTTCCTACTTTATAATTGTTTTTCCGCCGCCTTAAAATTCTGTTCTGGTGGCTTTACTGGGTTGACATTGGTTTACAGCACTGATTGCTTAGGTCACTGTCAGATAATGAAGACACATAAAATTATGGTAGAATTTTATCTCTGTGTGTTCACAGTGAATTATTTAAGTAGTCAGACAGTGCTGCCCATCCGTAACTGGCGAATGACTGTGAGACCAGCATGATCACACTGGGAATTTAACACTACTCTGTGTGCTACCTGGACACACACACAAGTCATATTTCTTACCTTAAGAATGTCAGAAATTCTGCAAAATAGTGAAATTATGACAAGAAATTGGAAATTACTGAAAAAATGATCCGATTCCTCGACAAGACTTTGGACTGGATTGTCAAAATTATTGAGGCATTCAGAAATTACTCTCACCAGAGTTATATATGTATTTATATAATTTATACAGTTATCAATAGGCTAACCTTTCATAAGAGATCCTCCCCTGTGTTCTAGCACTCTAAATTAATTGATTCTTCTTGATTTTGTCCTGGAAGCACATATGAATGTCATTCAGTGAGACACTCCAGACCCAAGCTAATGCCACCAAGGCACATAGATGCCAGGAGACTGGCTTTTAAAACACCAGCCACAGACTTGTTAACCCCCATGGCTGGTATTTCTAGTGCCCAGTGCACCAGAATTAAAATCTCTCATTTTTCCCTGAATCATGAGACTGAAAATGGCAACCATAAAAGCTGTGGGGTTCATTTATCTCTCCCTCCTCCCAGCTCCAGGAAACTGTCATGCAAATTATTGTAAAATCTATACAGATAAACTTGTGTGCAGATATATGTGGGAATGTAGAAACATGTGGGAATATGGAAATTTGTGGGAATAGAGAAATAATGTGGGAATATAAAAATACAGGTCTATATTTATAGACACAATATACTTACAGATACATAGATAAAACTATCTCTGGGCAAAGAAAGTAGGGAACAGGGGCAAAAATCTTCCCTAAATGCCAGGATCAGAGAGAGCTCCACACTCTCAGCCTTTCTACGATAGGAAGAAGCTGAATTGTCTAGGCAGGATCTACAAGGCTTTGCCAGGAGCCTGAGCTTTGCTGGGAAACTCTGCCATTGAGCTGGGCAGTAAATGCTGGCTCTTTTAGGGTTTCCACTCCTTTGGGCCGGAAAAAAATTTGGGAAGTGTCTGACAGAACTGAGGCTGGGCTCTTGGCTGTGCTGAGATGATCCAGGGAATGCAAAAGGGAAGAGTTACCGTGTGATTGACATCCTAGTTCATGAGATTAGCGAGATGCGTGTCACAGGCTGAGGTCTGTGGAGGTGGGATTGCACACACTGATTTATGAGGACCTCTCTCTCCCTTAGAGACCCTTATTGCTGGCCAGGATGTGCACTGGACTTCAGGTTAGACAGAAAATTCCAGTGACAACGTTGTTCTGGGGACTTCAGGGGCACCAAATGAGCAGCAAGTCAAGGGGATAAGGAACAGTCTAGACTTAACATGGGGAAACTATTCCCAGGTGATTAAATTAAATGGAAAGCTGTGAAATCTTCTTAGTAAGATCTGGCAAGTTCTGGAAAGACCTTCAATGGAAATGCTGGAAGGAGAGCAAATGGGAGCTGTGATAAATCTGCTTGGCTCAGAAGAAGTGCACAGGAGGATGAGGGATTCCATACCTTACCTGTAAACTCCCGTGTAAAAGGTGAAGTTGACGTGAAAGCTCGAGGTCAACAGCAAATTGGGTATTTTATGGGAAATGGTTCCAAGCAATAGTGACTCCTTAGGATTCACTTCCTCTCCACCACGTTCAGGGCTGCCTGGACTTCAGGGGTAGGTTTTGATGAAAAACCTACAAAACTATTTGCAAACAGCTACTGAAAAAATTAGAAATGGGTGTGTGACTTACTCTGCATCTGGAGGTTACATTGACCCTAGAGGTGTTTTCTGGGTGCCAGCACATTTTTGATTCTGAGCAGAGCACAAAGCAGAACTTTAGAGCAGCTCTGGGCTGCATAGCCTTGCAACAGTAAAAAAAATAACAGAAATAGCTGACTTCACCTTTTGTAGTGATTATGTGGGGCAGTCAGCACCAATTTTGAAAACTGCTTGATTTTTTTCCTAAAAATAACCTTCCGGGTCACTTTTAATCAAGTCCAAATGGCCAAGTCCCTGTGTTAGTAATTCTCCTATAAATAAAATTTGACAGGGATACCTTCAAAACCAACATCCAAGCATTTAAACAAGTTCTCTCAAACTCTGCTCTGACTCCAGCCTTGTAAGTTATTGCCAAATATCACACAGCTTCATGACCTAATCCTCCGCAGAGATATCTAATGCTGTGTAAATCTGTGTCAGGAGGACAACACCACCTGTGATGTGTTCCAGGGTGACATTTGTGGCACTCAAAAGAAAAGGGGAACCCACTCAGATCCAAAATCTGGTCTTGCAGGATTTGAACCAAAACCCTTCTGCCTTGGGAGAAAGGGCAGTTATAGGACACAAATCCAGGATGAGGGAGGAATCATGCAGATGCACCAACCAAAGCAGTTTGAAGACCTTGATAAGATCTGACTTTCAGTCATCATGGGTGAAACCAGCAAAGAAGAGTGTTGGGTACTCTGTATTTGATTAATTTTTATTTAAATAACTACATTCATTTTGCAGATCAATGTTACAAATGAATGAGCTTCCCTTGGTGAGTGTGTGGATCTTGGTTTCTATCTCTGAGCATACAATCATTAAGCTGTTTCTCTTAAACCTTCAGCCTTTCTGCACAGGAACCTCCGAGGCTTTGTGAGGTTAAGGTTGTTTTCTGCACTAAAATTTCCACCAAAGACAGAAATATGTGCCACAGTGTTATTTCTATCATGATTTCTCTGTAATGCCAGTTATTTTACACTTTTAGATGACTTAATTGAATGGCTTTAGTAGATAACTACAGTGCACATTTGTTTACTGCTGTTAGACAAACCCTTAGCCCTTTCTCATTATTTAGGCAACATTAAGTTAGTGGGAAGAGTGAATAAAAGGAGGAGGATTTGAACTCTGTTAATGCAACTTCAGAGTACAGGATGTAAACCAGGCTGGTGAGAAACAGGGAAGGCAGAAAATGGGTGCTTTGGTGAACTGAAGATGGTTTTTAAGCTAAACTCAGATTTTCATCTTCAGTTGGGAGCATTAGGTGAGCAGGATTTGGGTGACAGGAGCATGTCAAACCTATGGCATTGCTTACTCTAAAATGACTTAGGCATCATGCTCAGGTCACAGGCTCAGGTCTGCTTTCCTAGAGATGGAAGAAAAGGCTTTGCTGGTAATTTTTACCTTCCCAGTGTCTACAGGGCCTGAGACATCAGACCTTGAACCCAGTCTGCCTGTCTACTGTGATGTTCTTACAGGGCACTCACCACTAAAAGGCAGAAGTGTTTATTAAGCCCTTCCTTCCTCTCCAGCTGCTGGGTCTGTACACAGGAGGTGAGTCTGTGTCACACCTTGTTAAAGAGTGACATGCTACAGGGTGACAGCCAGCCTCTGTGCCACTTAGTCATCAGCAGAGGTGGGCTGACTTATCCTGGCAGGAATCCCAGCCCGGGCTTGGTTTCTCTGAGAGCTCCTGCCCTTAGTCACCCACATGCCACAACAAAGCCATCAGCAGGTAAATAATTTAACAAATTGAGCAAGTTCTTGCAAAGGTGCTTAGCTGTGCAGACAGCACTGGTGTGTAAGTAAATGCATATTCAGGAGAAAGGCTGCTCCATAGGGCACACTGGCTTGGGACTTAGGGACCAGGCTGGTCTTGCCCTGATTTATCCCAGACCTCGTGGGTGATGCTGGGCTGGTCAGGCAGCAATGGGCTTCAGAGTAAAAATCATCCCATCCCAAAATTAAAAGGAAGGTTTTCCTCCAGATCTGTCAGTGTTCATGGGGGTGCTGGAGTCTCCTTACACTAAGCACTTATTTTTTACAATGTAGAGGAGTCTCTGCTTTTAGGCTTTGCTGCTATCTTTAAAATGGCAACAGCACCCACTCCTCACAGATGAGCTTTGCACACTCCCATTGGTGAAAGTGAGATATCCAATACTGTGATAACTGGGGCTGTGAAAATTGTAAGTAAGAAGAAAGCAAATTAAAAAACTGGAAAAGAAACTGTGATAAGCAACATACACGGGTCTCTCCTTCTAAGAAAATGGCATTTTATAGTATGTGTTGATTAATTCTGGTTGGGTTTTTTTGTTGTTTTGGAGTTTTTTTTAATACATGCAAATTGGCATGATACCTACAGTGTTGGAGAGCTGTTTGTTTTCACTCCTTGCTCAGTAAGATTTCAGGCTGTGAGCACTGATTTGAGCATGCAAAACCCTATTGCTCCACGTGTTCATAATCTCCACTGCCACTCAGTTCATTCACTCCAGTCCTGTGCCTGATACCACCCACATTTCTGACACACTGGGGCACTACAAAAGCTCTGAGAACATGAAGAGCATCAAACCCCTCCATGCTGCTTGCAGATTCAGGAAGTTTATTTCAAAGAAATAGTCTTTGAAAGGTATGAACCTCAACACCGAGCACCTGTCAAATTTCCACCTCCTTTAGAGACTGTGCAGAAACCAGAAAAAGTGAATAAGAGCAGAATGGAAGAGCCATGAACATCATTCTTTTACAGTCTGTGGTATAGTCAGGTCTGCCAGCAATGCAGAAGGCTTATTTCTAATCACTTAGTTGAAGACTAGTGATTAAATGTAAATACTAAAATCCTTTATCTCTGCCGGAAATGGTTAGATGTGCTTTCTTCCAAAGAGACCTAAATTATAACACTTACATGACTCATATTTTGGGTACTGGAAGACACACACACCTTGGGGTGTGCACAGAAAACAGCACAGAGTGGTGGGTCTGTAATGGTGATCTCCTTTCTCATCTACTTTGTGAAGGACCATCCTTTCCTCTGTGTGGATCCAATGTAATGACTCCCATTTAAGACTTTTTCCCCCACTGTTCCCCTAACTAGCTGTTTCTTTCCAGGGAGGAAAGCCAGAAAGAAGAAAAATGGCAGGACTGCTCTAACAGAGTGAATTTTTGCTTTGTGTCTCCATCCAGGTCTCTTTAATCAGCCTCGTTGCCAACACCCTTGGATACTCCGAGATGGGTCCCATCAAATCCCTCAGGACCCTCCGGGCCCTGCGGCCACTGAGAGCATTGTCACGGTTTGAAGGGATGAGGGTAAGAGGACACAAAGCATCCACCAAAGCTCAGCTGTGTGGATCAAGGTGTGACAGGGAATTGTTGTACGTGGTTTTGTCAGCCAAAGGAAAAGAATGATCGTGCTCTGTCAAAGCAACAAAGAAATCCCTCCTTGGTCTTGATTGCAGTTGTATCATTACACCTTTATCCTTGGGTGGATTTAATGATAAACTAATCCTCTGCCTAACTTGTCGTACTACGCCTTACAAAGCAGCTTTTTGGACGAGGAAACATCTGGCTATCAATTACCTCTCAATTATAAGGTGTATCAGGGGAACAACCAAGCTAAAGTTTGCTCCCTGTTTTTGACACGCATTAAAATGAGACTGACTAGAAAGTTCTTAAGGATGTTTTCACTAATAATTAAAGCAAAAATTAGAAATGCTAAAGATAGGGAAAGCAAATGAATGAATGATTTTTTTTCCTTTGAACAGATTGCAGTTTTAATGAAGAATGTCAGGATTAACATTAAAACCCTGTAGCTTGTGCTCGTTGCTCCATCTTGTGCATCCATCTCTTTCTTTTCTGCATTCCTTTGCCACCGTGGCTATATTCCCACAGCATACCTGTTTATTTGTTAAGCCTACCTGCTAACGTGAATCAATTATTGTTTAGATAAGCCCTTTATTTAATTCCTCACACCATGCATGACTTGCAAGTGGTGACAGCTGTGTTCTGTATGAGCTGAGGTTACTGCTAACCTTGCAGGTTGCATAGCAAGGTAAAGCAAATCTGTGGCAAAATTCTGTGTCAAATTATACTGATGATCCCAAATCTCTCCACTAGGCCAAGGGAAATGCTACATATTTCACAGTGATGCATATTCAGGGTAAAGCTTTCCTGTAGACAAGATTTTGGTCCAAATCATCAGTAACTAAATGCGTATTTCATGCACTGAGCTCCCAGCAATGAACTATTCTCATTGCAATGCTCATACAGCAAGAGACTGAAGGCTGGAGAACCTGACAATTGAGATGAGCCAGGTAATATGGTGATACAGCAGCTTAGGAAAACCCCACATCCATTCTTTTCCTCCTCTGTGGATGACCAGATTTGGCAATATAACTCCACCTCTGTGTTAGTACTAAGACAAAAAGATTCAAAAGGCTCTCTTCATCCGGGCACTGAAACCTGAATTGTTTTGTTCACCACAATCTTTCCAGCAGTCAGGCAATATTTTAAAGGTAATTGACCAAATAAAAAAAAAAAAAATGCAAAGTGCAAAGACACAAAGTGAGGTTGCATTATTGACAATAATTAAAGCTCTCACTCCTGTCATTTGATGACCTCACTCCAAGTCTTTATTAAACATTCACAAATGGAACTGTTTCAGCATTTAGTATTAGCAAAAACAGTAATTTAGCTACCAGAATGATTTGTGCACAGATTCTCTCAAATCAGTTTAGATTTGGCTTATGAAGGCTCAGCTTTTACTGGTGGATTTACAAGCCCAAGCAAAACTTATCGTTTTCTAACCAACAATTGTTTACTCATGATTTCACATCAGTTTTACTAAATTGGATTCAAACCTGAATAGCAGTGGGGAAATGAGCCAAAAAAATCAGAAAAGCATTAGTAGAATAGGGAAAAAACAGCACGAAAAACGCCTCATTTCTTTCTGAGAATACCAAGAGGCTGGCTTGGTGAAGATCTTAATATGGATCAGCCCAGCAAATTTCCTCCCAACATGCTCATTCTTACAGGCCCCCAGTCCCAGAGTCAGTATCCCCTTTTCTTTCCTGTACCATTGCTGCAGCTGAAATATATTTAGTCATTCTGAGCTATCAGAGGTGGTGAATTAGCTTGTAAACCATGATAAAGTATAATTGAGAATACGTGCTATTGGAAAAGCAAATCATTTTAGTTTTAGTTTGTCTAACCACACTTAACAAGACTAGGGACGGTTAGACCTTTCATTATTAGGAGTTCATATGCTCCAAAATGCACAGGAAAATTGCCAGCGCAGTGATGGATTAAATAATGATAATGTTGAGAAGCAAACACTGACAGTGAGAAAATAATAATAGTTTGCTCTGTTATAATGCCTTTTTCTCGAATAGCTGAAATATCTCTGCAGGGCTAGAAAAGGAGCAAGAAAGTTCTCATTTACTGCAGTAAGAGACTTATTTCATCAATGTTGTGCCTGAATTTTGGAAGCAATTTTCCCTGAGACAAAGGCACAGAGTAGCACTTGGGTAGCCAAGAGAACCTGTTGCCATCAGACCTCAGTTCTTTCCCTATCTTCAAACAGTCTGGGACCTGTGCAAGTTTGACACAAGTCTCAGCAGCTCCTATGCCATTGAGAGGTCTGCAAAATAAGGATGAACTGGTGCCATCCTGCCCCTCAATCCTCAAAAAAAGACCCCAGAAAGACCAGGATCCCACCTGACAGTTACTGTAGACCCAGAGGCTTTCCATGCATGAGCCCAGAATAAAGTGACTTAGATCTGCCAGTCCTAAATAATGACACCTCTCATGTCTCCTCATTTGTTGTCCATCAGGGAATTATTTCAGAGGTGGCACTTCCTGCAAGGGAAGTTATTGCAGTATTTCAGAAGGATGAGGGGGATGATGACAGACCATTTAATGTGAAAATGATACTGGGCGAAGTCATGGTGAGACTGCTACAAGATATATGCAGGAAAGAAACAGCATAATTAATGCTAGTTAGCATGATTTCATGGGAATAGTTCTTGTAAAACCAATATGGGCCTTTGATTTGATTACAAATTATGCTGATGACGGTAACTCTGCTGATACAGAATCCTTGGATTTCAGAGAGGAACCTGATACCACAGGACATTGAGACAGAAACATGAGCTTTGTACCAAGACAAGTAAACATGTTTTAAAATGGTTGATGGATCTCAAAAAGTAATTGCAAACAGTGACCACGCTGTAAATTTGGTGATGAGCGTCTCAGGGTGAGGGATTGTTCAGAATGAGAACTATCTTTAATCTGTACTTTAACAGCATCTGGAACAAAATATAAAATCTTTGCTGACAACACTCAAAATGAGTGTAAGAGAAATTACAGATAAGGCAGTTATGCTGGCTGATCTGGATCACAGTGAAAAATAGATCTATTGTACAACACACATTTTAATAAAACCACATACATGGGCTGCCTCTGGAGGAGGAATGTAGGTCACTCTGGGGGATGTTTCTTGGAAAACAGCAGCTGAGAAGGACGTAGGGATCGGGATGACTGTTCAACAGGACACAAGCTTTTGGGCAGGTCTGACAAATGAGGTGACTGAGAGAATCCCTGAATATGCAGGGAATAACCCAGCAAGCAGAGGGAGAGTGCAGTGCTTCAAACTGGCATTCCATGAAAGTGCTGGAAAGAGGGTGTTAAAAAAATGGGAAGATCTCTGCAGGGAACTACGAGTGTGATTAAAAATCTGAAAGAACCATGACAACTACAAAGAAGCTCTGATTTTTTAATTACCCGGAGCAATGTGCAGTGGTAACTCACCCCCAGTGAAGATGGGAATGATAGGAAAGGACATCTCACAGCAGAGGCCTCGAGTTCAACAAGTTCCACCTAAAAATGCAGCATCTGTTTCTAACACTGAGGACAAAGGGCACCAGGAACAGATTATCTAATAATACATTTTTCCCTCCATTATTTGACATCATGACACTGTAAATTAGATGTCTTTGCAAAAGCTGTGCCTGAGCTTCACTGGGAGTTATAGTCTGGGCCTGAAATCACTGCGAGGAGGCTGATGGGCTCTCTCAGAGCAAAGGGAGGATTAACTCATCATACAAGTCTATTTCTGGATTAAAAATCTGAATCAGCTTTGGCTGAGGAGGTTGTGAGATCAGGAGAGCTGGGAACCAAACACAGGTTATAGACTGCACCACTCTGGGTTAAAGCAGAGGATGGCTCAGTTTCTAGGTTGTCCCTAAAGAAGTCACCTGGAAGGTGGTTTCACCTGTAAAGGTATTGATGGAAACCAACAGGTACGAAACCTTTTTTTATACACAGGTATATATGTTGCTATTCCTAAGTGCAGCAGAAATTAATCCCTTTCCATGGGAAGGTTTGCTGCTGAATTTTGCCACAAATTTATGATAATAACCTGCCTTTATGTATCCAGGTCTTCCTCTCACTTGCCTCAGTGCAAAACAAGAATGCTTCCACCAGAAGAAATGGCATCACTCTGGTGTAAGAGCAGAAGCAGCGAGGGAAGGATGAACCCCCGTGTTAATAATTCATTCAGAGAGGTGTTGCAGGATTTGCTCCAGCCTCATGTCGTGTTTTGTTATCTACAGGCCATTGAACATAACTCAGCAGAAGGACAAAAGCAGGGTGTGGGCATGGCCATCAGTTGTACTGCTGAAACCTGGGTGTCTGTGTCCTGTCACTGGGAGCTGGGCTCAGCAGCACCTGTAAAACCAGTGCAGTGGTTTTGTGCTGGCATGGGTTAAAACTGAACAAAAATATTGTTGTGCAGAAAAGCAAACGAAAACTACTTTGCAAGAGCCAAGGCTATATCCAAACAAGCCCTTGATTTGGAAATTATTTGGCATTTTGGTTAACATGGTAAATTTGGTCTAAAAATGATGAGGTTAGAAATTGATTGACATCCAAAACTGAAAGATAAAATTGGCAAACAAAAAAAAAAAACAAACAAAACCCCAAGAAAAGTCATCAGGAATGGGCCTATACAGAAAAACAAAACAAAACAATTGGTCAAACAGCTTTTCCTGTGTGAAAATCAGCTTCATTCATAAATGCACAAAATATAAATCTGAGTTTTGGAAGATCTACATAATTTTGTATTGTGTACTGTAGAGGAAGCTGCTGCTATACATGCATGAAAACCATTTCACTCCTCGGGGTATTTTTCTTCCTCAGCAATGCAAAAATGATGGAGAAGTGAATGTTACGTTATTAGCTTGTCAGAAAATTGGACACTAACACAAGAGAAAAGAAGGGCTGACATTTTCCGTAATCAAATTCACCAATTGAATAAAGTTTCATTTTTATGGATCAATATCACCTTGTCTCAGTTTCAGAAATGTAGATGGAGAAAAAGAAGAAGAGCTGAGTGGCCACCTATCAGATTTTAATCTCCAAAGCATGAGACAGGGATGGAGACAAACTCATGTTGTGGGGCTGGTGTCTGCAGCAGTGCTGGGAAGCAGCATTGCCTGGACCATGCAAAGGCAGCATCTCCAAAGGCTGTGAACATGGAGAAACCTGGTTGGCACAGGAAGGGGGAAACTACATTTTGTGATAGTTCTTCCCTCAGAAAATGTCTTGCATTGTGTGACTCTTGGGGTGTCCTGTGCAGGATTGGGAGTTGGACTCAATGATTCTTGTGGGACCCTTCAAGCTCAGGATATTCTGTGATCCTCTGTTTCTTTAGTGTAAGATTTGACATGCAGAGATGCCTTAACCATGTGAAACCACAACAGTGCTCAAAACAGTAAACAATGTGCACCTTTTCTGGTTGATGTAGTGGTACTACAGTGCTGCATTCAAGCCTGGCAGCTGCAGAGGGTCTGTGGATGGTCTGACCTTTTTTTTTTTGTTTGGCTTCAGAACGGTGTTCATTTCCAGGGCCATCATTCACACACCTTAAAAGCTCCTTCTGCTTTTTGTTATAATGTGTGATTTTATGCAGGGCTTTACAGCCCTGCCTGGGTTAATGTGCACGAATTTTACAGCATGGCAGAGGAAAAAAATGATTTTTTTCTTAAATTATAATGATTTCGCTGTTTTAGTCATGCATACTGATCAGATAGGGGAAGCTGGCTCAGTACAGTGTGTCTCAATCTGTTATTATTAATTAAGCAAAATTTATCACAGCTATAGTTCACAACCCACTGGCTACAGAGGCCTGAGTGGAGTCAAAGATTTCAGAAATCTTTTTTTTCTCTATTTTGAGTCACTGTAGTGCACCCCAGCCATTTCCAATTAATCACATTATTATGATAGTTTGACTGAAGTGTACTGTCTGGAAGCGGTCAAGATGACTTGTGAATTCAGAGATTCCTGTTGAAAAAAACACCATCCCTTGCATGGGATGCCAACAAACTCATTCTTTGATTACCAAAGGGAAAAAACAGTCATGTGTGAAGCCTTTGGAGGTGGTCTGGCTCCTGAGGTAGTGTCAGTGCTAATCCACCTATCACCGTGTGAGGGTTCAGACTCATCAATCAAGGGTGCACAACACCTTGTTAACAGAGTGTCCATACATGTGCTGACATTAATCCTGTTTTCCCTCTCCTGTTTCCCCTAAGGTGGTGGTCAATGCCCTTGTGGGAGCCATCCCTTCCATCATGAACGTTCTGCTCGTCTGCCTCATCTTCTGGCTCATCTTCAGCATCATGGGAGTGAACCTCTTTGCTGGGAAGTTTGGGAAGTGCATCAATAAGACAGAAGGAGATATGCCTTTGGACTCTAAAATCATTAACAACATGAGTGACTGTATACTTTACAACGTGTCGGGCACGTTTTACTGGACAAAAGTTAAAGTTAACTTCGATAATGTTGGTGCTGGGTACCTGGCTCTGCTACAAGTGGTAAGTGTGACCACCAGAAACCAATGGGCAATTGTTGCTTGTTCTCACTGAAACCATCAGTTTAAAAGGTCAGGTTAAACTCTGGGCTTTGCTGGGTTTTTCAGCCTTACCCATCAGGACAATGCCTTTCTTCAAGTGCAAATAAATCATATTTTGCATATTAACTTGGCCTAGAGATATTATGGAAATTTATGGTTTTGAGTTTCTGTTGCATCACTAATACGGTTCTCTGGGAGGAGATTGGACTATTGAGGTGAATTAAAGACCATTTTGTCAATATTGTAACCCAGAGCAAAGTTCAGTTCCAGAAAAGAAAGCTATGGTCCAGGAAGGACTGTCCATGCAGACAGAGTGCCCTGGCCTTCCTGAACAGCCTGGGATTTCACCATATCCTGCTGGACAAAGAATGAACTTGTAGTAGCTTCAGTTTCCCAGCTGAAGTTACAGCATAAAGCTGTAGCCTTAATTTATGGCCCCTGCTCACTTTCCATTTTTGAGAAGGACACTGGTGCCTCTTATTCTGGTTCCTCACCTTGTGTCGACCTGCTAAAATAATGAGTCAGATTGAATCCAACTATGGGTCATGGTGGGGATCAGGTTGGTGGCACTGCCCCCAGCCCAGCCTCTTTGGGAAGGTGGCAAGAGCGTAGCAGAAAAGAGACTGTAGAGGTTCAAAGATGATGGCAATATTTGAGTTATAAAGGTAGAAGGAAGACATTTCTACAACTTTTTTCTCCATCAAATGTAAAATATGTTTAAATGGGTTGTATGCACTGAGGTTCACTGTGCTTTGGCACAGGACAACCTAATGGATAGAGCCACAGGAGACTCCATCTTGTCCAGGCTCTGCTGCTGGGCTGCTGGGTGATTTCAGACAAATTGCTTTGTGTTGCAATTCCACAGGGCCCTCATGTAAATCAGTGGCTATGATGCTTATTTCCATTGTTCCTAATTTGCTCTGGAGCCAAATGATGACCGGGGTTGGATGTGCACTTGGAGTTGTGTGTTGCATTTCTTGCATGCAGAGTTAAATAAGCTCCTTGCTACCTCTTTGGGCAGGGAGGTTTCTTTCTTGAAATGCCTCTGATGGCATTCCTTGATTCTGGGATAAAAAATTGTGTGCTGGGAGCTCAATTCATTTGTCACATGCAGAATCCACTCTTTGCAGTGCAGCAGGGTATTACCTTCAGCCCCCTCCTGCCCTTCCAAAGGGTCTCCATTGGATCTGCCAGCCTTTCTCCTTCCCAGGAAGCAAATTTATTTTTCCCAGATCTGGTTTTCACTGTCACAGATGCATGGAACAGCTCCATGAAGCAATTTTCCTTTCTTGTAGAAATGCTTGTTCTTGTGTGTGCTGTTCCTGGTACACAAACACTTGAGTTTGAGAGCTTCTGTTCTGACCACTGTCCATTGAGTCTTTGCTTTCACACCCTCTGGAAAGCAGAAACATTGGAATGGGCACAAGCACTTTTGGTTCTTTCCATGACATAAACTTGCTAGAGAGCAAGAGCTTTTATCTGTTGCATGTAATTATGATATTCAGCTCAGCCATGTAGGGTAGATTATTTTGCTTTGAACGTCTTTAATTAGATTTTCTGTTCTTTATTTTCTGTTCTGTTCTTTTCTTTGTCTTTCATTTAAACATTCAATCTAGCTGAGCAAGAATTTCCAGGTTTGAAATATTGTGCCTTACCTGAAGTTTCTTAATTCCTCTGATTACATAACAAATGCCTAATTTTTGGGGGGAAAACACCTCCCTCAGAGTAGTAGTTATTCCTTCACCATTTCTTTTCTAAGATTCAAGCTGCAGCTTTTTGAAAATTTTAACTTTTCATAAGTTTGCATTTCCTGAGGAATATCCTGAAGCAGTCTTTTCTAGTCACTTCCGTTGGGATCTGTGGTGGCAGAAGAAACATAACTGGTTGTAAGGTGAATCTCAGTACACATTTGAAGGGAACGGGCTAATACTTCTCTTTTTCAGCTGAAAATGGATTTGGTGACCCTGCAGGTTTCTTTCAAACCTGTGATCTTGTACTGGGCAGGAGAGAAATAGATTTTCCAGGTGCAAAAGTACAAAAGAAGTGTTACAAACCGAGGCTTGGCCAGGCTGAACAAACTGATTTTAGCAGGGAACAAGCTCAGCTTCTATGGCAGGTGGCAGCTCCTTCTTCACAGAGGAAGAGCAGGAGCCAGATTCCATTAGGGGATTGATTTTGGCTTTAATCCTGCACCTGGAGCTCTCATGTCTGCTGCCAACCACAGGCAATAAAGTGAAAAGGTGACACGCACAGAGAAGGGGCCCAAACCTCTGGGTCTCCTTTGCCAGGAGTGTCGGTTTCAGGTGCCCCTCGCCAAATATTCTCCATAAGGGGTCACATTCTGTGAGCCAGCCCCCGTGGGAAATGCAGGGGCTCAGCTGACAGCCCAGCTCTCCCAGACAGACAGACACCTCCGTGCATCCCTGTGCAGAGCAGGGCAAGGAGGAGATAAGCATTTGGGTTACAACCCTCCAGGATCCAAAACATGAGCGTTTAAGTGTGACTTGTCTTTTGACTGCTGACATTTTCAGCTGCCACAGCACAAATCTGAGTGGCTCTGAAGTTCCATTGGAATGCCTGAATGTCTGGAAATCCAAATGGAAATGCGTAAAACAAATTTGCCTGATGTTCTGCCTTCTTCAGCAGCATATTTGAAAGAAATGAAAGTTGCTACTGTGGAAACTTTAGGACATATTTCTATCCAGAGGCAAGCTTTCTGAAAATGTAGTTGAAAAGTGCATGAAATTTGCCCCAAATGTCTTCTGCTCTTTTCCTACCTTGATTGGAATCCATTGTGTTGTCCTGAAGATGCCACTTTGGGTTAATGAGTCTGAGAAAACATTCCTGTGAAGTCAAGTGTCAAGCTCCTCCAACTAACAAACAGGCTGTCCCAAAACAGGTTAATAAAATGAAAGAGGCAACTAATCTGCTCACTCTACAAGCAAGAGGAGGGAGGAAAAGATCATTCATGGGGAGGAAAAGATATTTATTATCACAACTTTTTGACTTGCAAGAAGGATGATTCACTTTCCTGGTGATTTAACACTCTTAGAACCCCAATCTATCAGGAATAAGGTTTTGCTACAACCCAGTGCTTCAGAAATACTTTTCCTGTATTCCCAATTTGCTTAAAGTATCATAACACCTTGCATTTCCCTTGCAGAATCCCTGCCTTCCATCCTGTGATCACCCCCACTCATTTTTTGCACTGTATTTTGAAATGTCAACCATCTACTAAAGAATACTCAGGAAACAAGTGGTCTTTCATGCAGCATGTGGCTTGTTTGGAAAAGTTCTTCTTAGACAGAATGGACTTAGATTGAATATGTCCAGCTTATCATTGAATATGTCCTATTAACTCTTTGTCACTTTGGGATTCTAGATAAGGAATGGGGAGATAACAGAAGCACTCCTAGACCAGCTCAGCAAGCAGGAGCTGCAGAGTTAAAGCAATCCTTCATGCCAGGTTTGAAGTCCTGACTGAGCCCATAAATCAGACACAAAATGGTCATGAGGCCATGGTGTGTGTCTAAAGTTATCGAGTTACACGATCTCTTGCACTTCTGTAAACTGCAATGCCTGGTTTTACTGTCACTGTGGATGCAAAATGTCCAAAAAAAGCTGGTTTAGCTTTCAGAAATCTCTCTCCTTAACAGTAATGCCCAAAGAAACATTTCAGCAATGTGAAGATCAGTGTTTCAGCCTGAAATCAAAAGCAGACATTTTTATTGAACANAAAGAGAAAAGGAAAAGAGAAAAAGAAAACCCCAAAATCCTACAGACCTAAAGACTTGCTGTACTTTAAGGCACCATTTGGTTTGAGGGCAGCCAGTGCCATCCCACCTCTCCTCCTCCCCACTAATTTGCTGCATTGCAGCTCTAACCACCAGTGAAATAACGAAATGTAATCCCATCCCAGGATGAGTTTATTGGTAGATAATCTCATCACATGACAATTTCAGTAGAAAATGGTGTTTCTCTGGATAGCTTCCAGGCAGGATAATATCACAAACACTCCCATGAAGATTTTGTCACTTCCTTATCCAGAGTGTAAGTGGTTACTAATTCCAGATAAATAATTTCTTTTCTCAGGGTTATATTTCTTTCATTCTCAGTATCTTTTACCCTCTGCAGTTGAAGTGTCCAGGGAAGATTTCCAGATGCCCCACAGATTTGTAATTCTCTTGCTTCTGGACAACTGGGGAAAACAGATAATCACAGCACTTCATTCTCTTAATATTTATTTTTGTCAGATCACTTCATCATCCTTCATCATTATAAACCACTGTGCCTTGCAGGAGAGTCTCTCATGTCTCTGGTACACATTGAGGGGTAAACCAACTGCTCAAGAGAAAAGATTTCCTCCCAAGTGCAAGAAAAGTACAGGCTAAGATCATATCGTTTTGTGCCACAGGGAAAGGATTTCTTGTTTCATCCCAGCCACCCTTCCCAAACAGCACTTTGAGCTGAAAGCTCTAATGGCACCAGAAAATCTTTCATCAGATTAGAAAGAGAACGGCAAAAAAGGAAAATATTAGAATATTTAAGAGTATCAGCATGACAGGTTCAAATAATTATTTGTTTTAATAAAACTGCTGATCGTTCCTGCAGATACTTTTCATGTAAAGAGGTTTTTAACACATAGCACCATGGAAGAGATTTTCCAAAGAGTTCTGATTAGGGGAAGTGGGCTAATCTCTTTGAAGCAGTAAAAAAAGAATAGGTGCAACCTTTCAAACACTATTTTATATATACTTCCATGAGAAATATCATTGATCTCTTGTACATTTTCCTTTGGCTCAGTAACATCCAGAAGGAATTGGGAAGGCAGCATTATCTCCAGGACTTAATATAATAATAGAGAGTTCTAAACCACTGAATGTACCCAGCTAAGCCCAGCTGCCTGGGTTTCTCTTGGTAACCTCTGGCCAAATTCTTACCAGCATTATCTGTAATTGTATGACTACACAATAGGGCAAAATTCAACTCAAGAGTCAGTAGGATGTAACAAAATATTGGGTGTGGGTCTTACATGCATGCCAGTGTAAATCTGATTAAGTGAATAAATCTAAAAATGACTCATTTTCTGCTCACTCTGACGTAGACTCAGGGTAAGTCTAAATGGGTGAGAAGTCAAATGAGAAACAACCCTAGAGAACCCAAATAAAGGCAGTGGGGCTTAGGCCAGAGTCAGACCTAATGCCAGGTGTGCTTGGCATCAGGCTGTGTCTAATAAGAGGCATATATTGAGATCAAAGAGTCGTGGGTTTGCTGCAGAATAGTAAAAATCACCTCCAAGTGTTTCTCCCAGGAGTGCTGTCACTGCCCTTTCTGCATTGAAGGGTCCAGTAAGAGACACTGACTTCTGTGGAATCCTCCCTTCCTTAAACAATTATTTTAAAAAACCCCAAGAAACCAACAAAAAAAACTCCACTTCATGAAGCTTAATAAAAAGAAAATCTGAGCAGTAAAGCAGATTGAGTTTCCAGGGCCAGGCTCACAGCAGGTGTTGATTGCGTTTGCTTCTTTCAAGTCAGCTGTGATTTATGCAACTCCCTGGGCTTTAATATTGTTGTGATTTGCCCTGGTTTAGAAAAGGGCAGAATCCAAGCTTCAGCAGGATATGGATGGGATCCAGCTCACCTGGTCCAAGGCTTGTGCAGGACAACATTCTTTAATGTTATGTGTAGACATATCTCTTCATTACTTGAAGTTTTTAAGGTCAGAACTTCCAAAGATTTAATTGTCATGTTTTCTCTCCTTCTTAAAATCTCTTCTAAAAACCTCTCTTTTATCCCCCCAAGCGCAGAAAATCAAAAAACAGAAATGAGAAAATCCAGGAGAAAACCATTCTGGAATGAATTTAAATATCTAAATAAGCATGAACTCAAGGATACATATTGCTTTACAAGGCAGGCAAGATATTAATTGCGAAGTACATGCTCAACATCGCATTTCGAAAGTTCATCAGAGAGATTATATCATTTCAGGGTGTACTTGTTTAACATGCTTACGTCTTATGTGGGATTTCTTTCAGGCCACATTTAAAGGTTGGATGGATATCATGTATGCAGCAGTGGATTCAAGAGAGGTAAGTCTCTGCGAGGAAATGAATAATTTCCTTTTCCATTGCCTTTTGCGGAACTGATGATGCTTAACAACAAACACAACAAAATAAAATACATGCAGGTTGCCAGTCCCTATCTTACTCTGGCTGGGGCAGTTGCAGACCCTCATTGTAGCTATACTGAAGCATGATGACCCTGAAATTAAAGCAGATGTAGCCTGTAGTCCTACACAACTGATTTATCTATGCCTACTGGAGAAATCCCAGCACAGGGGCACCACTAGAGTGAGCCTGAGTCTACCAAAGGCCTAAATTGTCCTCTCTGTTCCTTATCCTCTTTCTGTTTACTGCCATATTTTCCAGCTTCTGATAATGTCTCTAAAAGTGCTGGGTTTAAATTGAATTCCCTGTGAGACAAATGTTTAACCCTCCCTACACCTTCACCTTGAGCAAGTGTCTTTTCTGCAGCCAGCAGCTCTACTGAAGGTGTGTGGAGAAGCTCCTGGCAGACAAAGAGGGCAGTGTGAATTTTCAGCTCTGACCTGAGATGTGGTACTGACTGGGGAGAGCTCAGTTCTTACCTGCATCCTGTCCAGCTTTCAGGTTTCCTTAAAAACAAGCGAACAAAAAAAGCATTTCCCTTTCTACATGTGTGGTTTATCTTTTTATTGAAAGATCGATTGTATTCTTTCCTATTTTAAATTATATCAGAGGAACAAGTGTACGCTTACTGTTAATTTTCGAGGCAGCTGTCTGGTAGTAGGAATTTGACAGGCTGAAGCTAGGGCAAAAGTCGAGACCTAAGGGGAGAAATAAGGGGTGGAAAAACTTCATGGCACCATAGGGACAGAAAAGTACCTTGGCATATCATAGCCCATGATGATGAGTTATTCTGGTACTACATGTACACATGTATCCTCCCTGCTTCTGAATGAAACTCATCGATTACCCACAAGAAAATATGGCATTTAGGGAATGCATTTTCTGGCAGCTTGTTTAAATATGGAGATGATGGGGCAAATCTGAGCACTGTTGCCAAACATGGCAGAGGTGACTTGAGGTTATCAGACTGTGTTTCTCAGTTCTTCAGCAAGAGACCTTATTCCATTCCACCCCTCATTTAAAAAAAATGAATAAATAAATTGTACTTAAAAATACAGTGTTTTTCAGTAGGATTCAATTGTACTGCAATCATGCTTCTGTTTTTTTATAAGTACCATTAGTTCATATAGGCATTAGGATAATCAGAAAATTGATTCTTTTCCCCTTCTGGGTTCAGCCTGAGAACATTTTGTAGGATTTATTCTGGAGTTGCACTTTCTGGAGCAGTGTGATCTCTGTGAGAGTGAATGTTGCTGAAATGACCATGGCATTGCAGATGCCAGTAGTAAACTTTAAGAGACCGAGGAGAGCTGACTCTGCTCACGGGAGTTACAGTATTTTTCTCGTGTTTCATAAATTTTATTTCCAATGGACAGCTTTGTTTTGACTGCATCAATATTTTGATGTGTGCAGAGGTGGTGTCACTTTCAGATTTTCCCTTTTTCCTTTGCAGTACGAGGAGCAGCCTGAATGGGAATATAATTTATACATGTACCTTTACTTTGTGATTTTCATCATCTTCGGGTCTTTCTTCACATTGAACCTCTTCATCGGTGTCATCATTGACAATTTTAACCAACAAAAGAAAAAGATAAGTAGTGCATATGCTGCACATCATGTTGTGACTGCTGCAGGGACCAAGCCCAGGAACAGATTTATCAGCAATGGCTTTGCCACTGTAGCCTTGAGACCAGCAGTGGCAGAGCAGATGCAGAAACCACCTTGCAGGACTTTTACAAAGGCACAGCTGTAGCAGTCCCTAATGTCCCCAGAGCAGGAGCATCCTGAAAATACTGGGGACTCTACTCCCCACAGAATGCAGCAAAGCAGCTCCAGGCAGAGGGGATGTCTGGCACAAAATTTGACACAGGGGCACAGACTGGCCTGGTGTCCTCTGTGCACAAACACCACTGTCCCTCTGAGCAGTCCAACCTGATGAAAGCTGCACTAAAAGGGAAACGAAATAGAAGAGGATTTCGCCTTGAACTTTGTAGGGGGGCAGAGGGGAGCTGTCTTGATCAAAAATAATAGTGTTCTTCTCACCCTATACTTAGGTGGCCAGGACATCTTTATGACAGAAGAACAAAAAAAGTATTATAATGCAATGAAAAAGCTGGGATCTAAGAAACCTCAAAAGCCGATCCCAAGGCCACTGGTAAGAACAGCATAATTCAGTTGAACTTTGTGTAATAGCTGAATGTTTATTTACTAGAATAAGCACCATTCAACTCTCCAGCGTAGGAAGGTTTATTTCTCCCAGATGAACGGCACTTAGTAATTATATGTTTTGATTTTGGATGATATTTGCAAGTCCAGTGACCTGTGGTAGAATATTCCCACTGTTCTGCAGCATTGACTAACATAGCAATTTACATGTGCCATTTACATATGCCAGTGGCCACCTGCCTGCACTGAATAAATTCATGGCCACAGTCCAGTGTCTTGTTTATGGTAGTTTCAAAAAGCGTTAGGAGCAAATAGGTTTGAAAACTCCATCAAAAAAACATTCATCATCACCTTTAAGTTTATGAAGTTCCAATCAGATGCAGGATATTGTCTGTTTTCCTCTACTTTCTGATCAATCAGGAGACAATTACATCATCATTTTTACATGCCTCAAGTTTGCTAACTAAACCTTATCCTTCCCCCCAGAACAAATACCAGGGTTTTATTTTCGATGTCGTCTCAAAACAAGCCTTCGATGTCTCCATCATGATCCTCATCTGCCTTAACATGGTTACCATGATGGTGGAAACGGATGACCAAAGTCAAGAAAAAGTGAACATCCTCCATAAAATCAACATGCTTTTTGTTGCCATCTTCACCGGGGAGTGCATCTTCAAAATGCTGGCTCTGCGACACTACTACTTCACCAACGGCTGGAACATATTTGACTTTGTGGTTGTGATTCTGTCCATCGTAGGTAGGTGACCCTGGATTTTCACCCAGACTCCAATGTTAGAAAGGCAGGCGTAAAATTAATTGGCAAAGTTGAAGGGTTTGTGCAATAATATATGCTTTCAACTCAGAGAATTGAATCGTAAATGCAATTTTAATATGTAATTCTAATCTAACATGCCACTGCCTAACAATAACTGGTGTGATCAGAAAAATTCGGAGGTTTATCAAACCATACACTTAATGGTTCATGGCGATGAAACACGACCGGGCCACCACATACACTTAACACCAGTTCTGTATAACAGCCAATGACAGAGAAGTAAAAAAGCCACATGAAAAGGGCATGTGTGGATTGCTATTGCTTTGCTATTCGCTTTTTATTACAAAAGTTTGAAATAGTCCTTCAGGGCAGGTTTGGGCAATGCAGTGAGTTTGACTTTTCTCACCCTTTTTGTCACTAGAGCTCCACACCTTCATATATCCAAGGGATGAAACAGAAAGTTAGTTTGTGCCATTTGCTGTTCTGCAGCCCCAAACAGAGATGTATATTAGATGCTAAAGAAGTGCAGGTCAAATGAATCTGAAATCCTACCAAAAGACTTTTCATTAAAGTTGGAAGTAAAGTAGCAACTGGAAGATGCTCAATTGATCCAGTGAGCAAAAGGAGCTCAGAAATTCAACTCTTGCAAAAAAACTTTCTATTTTGAAGGAGGGAATAGGTGAATGAGAAAGTGTCACGTTGGGAAAACAGAGACATCTCATTGCCTGATGTTCCTGCTGCTGTGAACCCCCTGTAGTGGACTGGGGAACCTGCAAGATCCTAATGCAGATCTCTGGTGCTCAGAGAGCCACCTGTGCTTTGGGGGCATTGAACAGCCTGGATTTCACAGGTTTGGATCACCCAGGGAATGTCACTGCCACACAGCTGTCGTGGGAACCTTGAGGTTGGATATTTTGGATACGCCCACAGCAGGCAGTTAACCAGAGCTGTCATGCTGCTCGCAGTGCTTTCCCATGATCAGCCAGGTTGTTTCAGTGTCAGAGGCCTTGGGCCATCCCTGAGAGACCTTTTCCTGTAGGAAACAGGAGCTCAGCATGGCTCAGTGCAGACAAACTTTCTGGACCAAGTGTGCTGCTCCTGCAGGAAGAGTTTAGCACAGGGGTGCAAGCTCGGTTCCTTGCTGGCACAGCCTTAGTCCTCAGTTCCCTCCCGACCCATCAGGGAAACTGGAAAAATTGATAAGCAAACAACCAACCAAGTGGATACACAGTAGGAACCTGTGCTGTTCTGGTCGTGGCTTGAAAAAACCAGGCCCAGCACATCAGCATTTCTGACTTACTATTTTACAGACAAAAATATTGTCATATCAGACAAATTCTGACCCATCTGCACTCAAATTTCTCAGGCGGGTCTTGGCCAAAGCTGCAGTTATCTGTGTCTTGAGTTGATCTTGGTTTCTCATTACCAACAGAAAATCTTTCCCTTAATAAAACTGCCACTACCATTCTTTGCTTATAGTCTCACAACTTTTTATGGATTAAATGGGCATGAAAAGACCAACAATACCTTTCCCTTTATTGTGGGCCTTCCAATCAGGGCAAATTTCCATTTATTTTCTCAATAATCCTGACTGATTTCTTTAAAGGAAAGCCTGGGATTATTTCCCATGCACTAACTCACTGTTTGTCTCTTTTCTTTCCAAGGCACCGTACTTTCTGACATCATCCAGAAATATTTCTTCTCTCCCACACTCTTCAGAGTCATTCGTTTGGCTCGGATTGGCCGGATCCTGAGACTCATCCGGGGAGCCAAAGGAATTCGAACTCTCCTGTTTGCCTTAATGATGTCCCTACCTGCTCTGTTCAACATTGGCCTCTTGCTCTTTCTGGTCATGTTCATTTATGCCATTTTTGGCATGGCTAACTTTGCCTATGTGAAGAAGGAGCATGGGATTGACGACATGTTCAACTTCCAAACCTTTGCTAACAGCATGCTCTGTCTCTTCCAAATCACCACATCAGCTGGCTGGGATGGTCTTCTCAACCCTATTTTAAACACCGGACCACCGTATTGCGACCCAAACCTTCCCAATGCAAATGGTTCAAAGGGAGACTGTGGGAGCCCTGCCGTAGGGATTTTATTCTTTGTTACATATATCATTATATCATTTCTCATTGTTGTAAACATGTATATAGCCATTATTTTAGAGAACTTCAGTGTAGCCACTGAGGAAAGTACAGAGCCTCTAAGCGAGGATGATTTTGATATGTTCTATGAAATCTGGGAGAAGTTTGACCCCGAAGCCACTCAGTTTATTGAGTATTCTGCACTTTCAGACTTTGCAGATGCGCTGTCAGAACCTTTGCGCATAGCAAAACCAAACAAAATCAAACTCATAGCGATGGATCTGCCCATGGTCAGCGGAGACAGGATCCATTGCTTGGATATTTTGTTTGCTTTTACAAAAAGGGTGCTAGGAGAATCTGGAGAGATGGATGCCCTTAAAATACAGATGGAAGAAAAGTTCATGGCGGCGAATCCGTCTAAGATCTCTTACGAGCCGATTACAACGACTCTGAGACGGAAGCAAGAAGAGGTCTCCGCCATCGTCATCCAGAGGGCCTACAGGAGACATTTGTTCCGGCGCTCCATGAAGCAGGCATCCTACTTGTACCGGCACAGAACTTTGGAAAGCAGCATCCTGGAGGACGATGCACCCGAGAAGGAGGGTCTCATTGCGTTCATGATGAACGAAAACTACGGCAGGCCAATAGACAAATCAGAAACTCTGTCCTCCACCTCTTTCCCTCCATCCTACGACAGTGTCACCAGAGGCACGAGTGAAAACCTCCAGCTGAAGATAACGGACCTGAGCAAAAGCGATGAGGCTATAGATTGTCTTCTTTCACCCGACAAGGATAAAGAATCAATTGTTTAAATGTTTGTTTAGAATGCTTTAAAACATTGTTTACAGAATGTAATGCTGTAACTACACAACGATTGAAGCAGCCTTCTTATTAAAAATTAGTTGCAAAAGAAACAATGGAGTTTTTACCCTTAACTACAGGAGTCTAATAAGTCATATAACCTTTGACCCTGCTCTTTTTGACTTGGCTCAATATTTATATTTATATATGCACAGGAAGATTCTCTGCAGGGTCATGGCTGTTATATCAATGGTGTGAATAAGAATAGGCTAGACTGTAAAACAGTAAACACAGTGTATATCTATCCACAGATAAAGCCTGGCTGTATACATTCATTTAAGGTCTTACTCATATTAGT
The DNA here is from genome assembly GCA_013397115.1 of Edolisoma coerulescens. Lineage (NCBI taxonomy): Eukaryota > Metazoa > Chordata > Aves > Passeriformes > Campephagidae > Edolisoma > Edolisoma coerulescens. The sequence continues at coordinate 1,736,058 of VWZW01001851.1, read as the reverse complement.
GTGTTTACTTACGGCAATGTATGACCTTGCATTCTAAAAAGAAAAAAAAAAATCACAGCTGCTGTAGCAAAATGTAACACTTACTGTATATGTTGTGAATGGTCTTTCATAAATTTATTATATTTGATATTTTTTTACTTAAAAAAAAAAAGTCTCTTTTTCCATGGAGATTAATGATCCTTACACTCTTCATGATGAACTCTGAGTCAAGGTAATCGGAACTTGCGGGATCCCCATCGCTTGAAGAGGAAAGCTGTTGCAAATTGAAGTATCAAATTAGCAACCTTTAAACTGTTGATTACACTAAGCCCTCCCTCTTGGGACTTGCAACTGCACATCAGCAGAAACACACACACAAAAAAAAAAACAAAACAGAGAAGTAAATGATGTCAAAATAATGAGAGAAATGGCTTGTTCTATCCTTCAGGAAACTAGAAAATAATGGATTCTGTTTGTAAAACTGTTAATAAAAGCACTAATTTTTTAGTATGTTTCAAGAATCTGCTTTGAAATCCGCAATCAAACTTGGCATAGAAGTAGCGCATCACATTTGTGTGTCGTGATCCAAAGCACCATCTAGGCTGGCAAAGTTTCTGTTAAGGTAGTGGGATAGGTTACATTTTCCCCAGGAACACTGAGCTAAGCAGCCTTATTTGGAACTCTGTGCATCAATATTACTCCAAAAAAACCTACTACTAATAGTACTAATAGTAATAAATCAATGCCAACTGGGTCGTGCAGAACGGCTGCGACAGTGTGATCAAGAAGGTGAGAGGGAAATTGCCTCTGATCTGTATAGAAATTTTGAAGGTTTGAATCCTTTTTACTCAAGGTCCATCTTTCATTTTCTCAGATGATACAGTTAGATTTCTGGGGAAGGACAAGAAATACAGGAACCAATAAAAAAAATCTACTAGATAATAGCTATATCCTCATTCCTATAGGCAAAGTAATATTTACCGTTCATGTGTCCTTCAGCTTCAGGCCAAAGAAATGGCAATGGGGTGAAAGGTGGATGTGTGGCTGTAGAAAAGTATTAGAGGTTTTTACGTGCTAACATAGATTATTATTTATTATCCTTCAGCCTCGATAGAATGTGAGAAATTATTTATGGAATATAGAGACATGTCCATCATTACAGACAAGTTCTTTCTTTTTCACCTTCAGACTGATTGTACTTGGGTTTGGTTGGACTTCATGGAAAATCTTGAGATTTCTGTAATGAGCCATTGCACTTTAAGGAAGAGTAATTGTGCTTTTTCACCTTGGAGAAGCAAAGATATCAAGAATGTATTTAAGGTGTATTGTCATTAACATTTAGTTACATCCCAGGTTGTAAAGGAGTCAAAAAACCACGAGGGGTTGGCAACAAGAATTAAAACAACATGTTACAGTCAAGTTTATCTATGGCCATTATTATCTGTCCTCTAAACAAGTCAGAATATGTACAACAACATGTCAAAAGGATGACAATGTATCTGTGTAAATATGGGCTAATATATTCTCTCCATTCATTGAGAGGTGTCTCAGGCATTCACTTGAGAGTGGTCAATCGGTTAATTCAGAGGATTTGCCATCAGGATTCCTGGGGTCTATTCCTGATTCTTACTACATGATTTTTAGGCAAATAATTTAACCTATCTGTGCCTCAGTTTACCCATCTGTAAAATGGGAATAATAATACTTACCTACCTCACAGGGGTGTTGTAAGACTTTCTGATTGCAAAGTGCTATAAGGGAATGAACCATACTATATAAGTATTATTATAATCATGCTCTCTTGCCCTTTTAACCTCATGTCTATGGTGTATAACATAGGGCTGTTCCTCTGGGCATTTTGTTGCCTTTAAATCTTGTATGTAATTAGATTCTAACTTAAGGGGACTACTCATCGTTCCTTGAAGTGAAAACGTTCTTTATTCTTTCCCCCACTCCCCATCCCTCACCTCCCCCAAAAAACCAGAATTGCTCAAGGCTTCTCAAATTAGAGAAACTTTATACAGGTTCCCTGTGTATTTATGCTGTAATGTTATTCTGACTGTACATATCACCCAGAAAGAGTATGCGATTTTTATATTTATATGCATATATATATATACACACACATACGTATATCTATACATATATATGTATCTTGTGAGTTTATAGAGTGGCTGACACTCAGACGACACGACTTACTGATTAAAATGTTTTCTCCTCAATGGGATTTATTGATCATTAGCAACAAGCTGCTGCCTATAATGAAACTGTTTAATTAGAAAATAGTACATTCATTACTTGCTGAACAAGCATTTATTGGCTGACAACTAGCAAAATTATTTTCCTTTCGAAGCTTTAGAATAAAAAAAAAAAAAGAGGGAAAAATGCTAAGGAAAAGGAGCATTTCTCATGTGATTTCTTTTCACGTATGATGCAAACTCTTTGAAACCCAAGGAAAATGCCAGCCTGCACTCAGAAGTGAGTTGTTGGTTATGCTGATATAACAATATTTTAATTACTTGCAACTTATATTAGAAAATATTCAACTGCTGTTCTTATTAAGAGTCAGGCCCAGTAACAAACAGAATGTAAAGAGACAATTAGCTGGTCACTGATTTTAGTAGAGAAGATCCCTTCCTTTGGTCATTTCACCCTTGAGTCAAACGTTTTAGTGTCATTGCTGCGAGACCCTATAGTACTGATGCAATTACAAATGGTTCTTTTACCCAAAACCTCTAAAAAAAAAAAAAAAGTAATGCAAAAAAAATCTGAAAGAGGGTCTTAACTCTAGATGTTTACAGTGCAACTTTCTAAAACTGAATTGTAAATTACTTTCAAAAACCTTTGTAACTGGAAGGTTGGTTTTCTATTGGGTTTTCTATTGTTCTGTGGCGCATTTCTTTAGGGATGAAGAGGGAATGGTGTCTTTGTATAGTATGCAGAACTCCCCTCAAAAATGTCAAATGACCTCACTTATAGATCTTTGTTACTGGAGATGCCAATCCAAATCGAGCCATGATACAACCTCCCAGTGCAGTGATTCAGCTTAAGATAAGACACTAACTCAATAGTTGGCCCACACTGTCTATAAGCACGGTGAGTGCTACCATTTGTTCTGTCGATCTGTTAAATAAAGGCTACCACATGAATCACTCAAGCTACAAAAAGAGCAAGGAAATTATCGGCCAATATCATAGGACATATTAAGCTGTTTGTACCTGGAAAAATTCAAGTTTATTATGTTTCTTTATTAAATAAATAAGGATAACAAATATTTCCTCTGCCTTTTTTTTTTTTTTTTTGTTTATGTTATCAACATTTATGTTATTATTTCTCTGACTCTTTTTCTACATATTTGTTTGGGAAATGCATGGTGACTTTTGCTAGGAGGCTTGTTGATGAAAACCCCTCCAGTTCATCTTACATTGGAAGGCAATCTACAGAGCATTAAAGGCTTGACCCAAAGCTTGTTGAAATCAGTGGAGAATTTCTGGCTATATCAGAAGAATTCGAAGCAGATTCTAAAGTCTCTCTTCAAACAGAATCATTTATAGGATGAATCCAACATTGATATTTCAACCCATCCTGCCCAGTAGAGTTAGCTGGAGGAGGAAAGCTAGTTTGAACTGCAATGAAAAAATTCAGTCAGACCTTTGAATCAGTTCAATAAAATCAGTTTATAATTATGTTTTATATTAACCTGGGGCAGTCTGACTTGTGGAGAAGTCTTTTTTTTTAATAAACATTTGCTAAAATGTGTCGTATAATAATTTGACTTCTGAGTAAATGTGTATAGAATGAATCTGTCTGAAATTCAGGAAGGTATTTTTGGTTATGAGGAGCAGTTTGCTGAAATGAGAATTCTCCATGGGGACATGTCAGGTTAGTTAAGGAAATTCCTGGTTAGAATTTGTGGTCAAAATTCCCATGTGAAGGAATTTCAGTGTCGTGATCTTCACATCTAGATTTTTACAAGAATTGCCTAACTTCTATAGATGTGTTCCCACCACTGTGGTAGGGGCTGCTTTGGGTTACAGGGCTCTCCTTATTTTCATGCAGATCTTGGGAAAGTTTCTAAATGCTTTCAGATTTTCTAATTTTCAGGCTGAATTTTTTTAAAAAACAAAATTTGACAATTAGATTTCTTGTTTTTCAGCCCTAGTAATGAACCTGGAGGACTGGCTCCTCAGAAAATGTGGATTTTTATGCTCATTATTTTTAAATCATGGAATTATTTGAGTTGAAATGATTCTGAAAGATCATCTAGTTCCAAATCCCCCCTGCCAAGGGCAGGGATGCCTTCCACTGGACAAGGTTGCTCCAAGCCCTGTCCAACCCGGTCTTGAACACTTCCAGGATAGGGCAGCAGTAACTTCTCTGGGAAACCTGTTCCAGTGTCTCACCACCCTCACAATGAATAGTTTCTTCCTAATATCCAATTTAAATCTACCTTCTTTTAACTTAATTACATTAATAAGTAAAATTAAGTTGATTTTACAAAGCAGCAGATCTATTAAATCAAGCCTAGGTGCAATCCCTGAGGTTGGAGTCAGGGCCTGCAATTTCTAGATTCATTTTAAGATTTTTTTCTTTAGTGTTTTCTGTTCCTTTTTACTTTTGATGTAACTTGTCTTGTTAAATACCAAGATCACTTTGGAAAAAAGTCGGCATTATGAGAGAGAGTTAACAGCAGAATGGGCAACCCAGTCCATTTTCTTAGGAAAAGTCACATATTAGTAATTTAGTTGAGACTGAAAGAGAATTTTTAGTTAGAAAACATTGCTGCGGGAAGGGGAGAAACAAAGAATAAATGCTTTGCAGCGCAAAGCCTCTGCTGGGTTCTAAAGGACGCCCATGTAGGATGGCAGTGTCATGTTTCTGGCACCAGGAATGCGTTTTCCTGCTGTGTGCCAGGGGTGTGGAGACTGGAGCAGAAGTGGATTTATAACTGGAGAAAGCAGACGGGAGCACGGCACGTGGAGAGAAAGCGCCGGACGCCTGCGGAGCGGCTGCTCCTTCGTGTCAATTCTCCCGGAGAGCTGTGAAAGACCGTCCGTGCCGGGTGAAGAACAAACATGGAAATCCTTCTGAGTGTTTACATATCGCAAAGAAATAGCAGCCGTGTCAAAGGGAAAGCATGTGAAAGCAAATAGTCCTCGGGGAATGGCTATTGGCAGCCAGCAAAAAAATGCTTCGGAGTCAAACGTCACCGATAACCCCACGAGGGTTGGAGGTGTTGGGCTGCGGCGCGGCCATGGGTTTGTCAGCACCTCCGCCTGAGCTATTTTAGCCAGCTGACAAACAGGGCTTTGGGCAGCTCCTGGCCCACGTGCTTTTGCCATGGCAAAGTTTCTGAGACCGCTGCTGCAGTTGTTTTTCCCTGGAATCTCGTTGCTTCGCGTTGGGTTGCGAGTCCCGGCCGGGTCAGAGCATTGGAGGACTTTTTTCCCTAGAAAATAGCTGCACAGTCCCAGAAACCACTCTCCAGCGTTCAAACATCAGCAGAGTGGCTTAAATAATAAGATTTTAATTCAAAAGAATTGTCTCCTTTTCTTCTTCTTCTTCTCGTTATTAATATTACTACTATTACTACTTTATTTTTAATATCCCAAAACTTCAAGTTTATACGATCTGGTCATATTTTTAAGCTTATTTTTAAGCTTTCTGGCTTTCTAACAGCTATGTTAGTCAAACAACTGGGGTTTCGAGAGAAAAAGACAAAAGACACAGACAATTATGACAAAATTATGATATGTATAGTTCTAAAAGAAGTTTAAAGGTGACTTGAACTATATGGCTCTACTTCAGAACTTCTGTGGCTTCTGTGGAATCTCAGTTTCTCTAAAGCTAAAGGGAATTTAGCAATTCCCATAGGGAAACCAGGTTTCTAACACTTTGTTTCTCATATAGACTGTCCCAGTTGCACAAGTTTGTCTTCATTCTCTTTCCAAACTTGCAGACCAAGCAAAAATGAAATAATTTTCTTTTTTAGCTCAGGGACAAGCTGTGTTCATTATAAGAATTTCTACAGAGGATACAAACCTGGAGTCACGAGGCCCAGTGCAATATAGGACAGTTCAGCCCTTGGTGACAGTCTTGGTGACATCGACTCAATGAATCATGGAAGAGTTTGGGTTTGAAAGGACCTTTAAAAGTCATCAAATCCAACTGCCCTGCAGTGAGCAGGGATGCCTTCCACTAGACCAGGTTGCTCAGAGCCCCTTTCAAGCTGGCCTTGAACACTTCCAAGGATGGGGCAGCCACAGCTCCTCTGGGTTACTTGTTCCAGTGCCTCACCACCCTCATTGTAAAAAATTTATTACTTATATCTAGTCTGAATCTCCTGTCTTTTAGTTTACAATCGTTACTCCTTGTCCTATCACAACAGAACTCCCCTAAAACATTTATCCCCATCTTCCTTATGGGTCCCCTTTGAGTCCTGACAGGACTTAAAGGCCCAGGAGCCTTCTCTTCTCCAGGCTGAACAACCACAGCATTCTCAGCCTTCCCTCACAGCAGAGGTGTTCCATGCCTCTAATCGTCTTCATGGTCCTTGTGGACATCTTGGAGTGCAAAGGAATTTCTGGCTTTTTTGAGGACCAACAAAGTCCTACTAGAAGGAAACCAGCAGCATGGACTTTGTTGGTGGTTCCTGAGAAGGAGAAAAGCTCTCTGCATCATGCAGGCCTAGCATTGTAGAAAATATCTGTGCAATGGCAGCCCAGGCACAGGGAAAAGTTGAGCCTAAACCCAAAGCTGTCTGCTTTATGCAGGCTCTTTTCTAGACAAAACCAAGTGCTCATTTCAGATCTGCTCATAGCTTTTCTTTGCAGGGTCTGCAGCATCCCTGCAGGTGTGCTCTGAACCTGCCCTTAGCAGATGTGGAAATGTTGCATGCTGATCTAAAAAGATTTTTTTTTTTTTCGATCTTGAAGGAATTTGATATTCCTTTTTTACTCTCGAAGACTCACATTGTAGGGGGAACAATTAATTTGCATTTGCTTTGCCACCAAGGACCACCAATTCCATGGCATGAGACACAGAAAAACAGATGTTGTTAGTTCTGGTGCCCTGAGCTTTGTTTGGATTGTCTTCATTATCCAATGGGAAGGCACTTGAGATGGAAGGTATTGTACTTTTTGTTTTCCAGGAGGAGCTGGGAGGATGGCTGTGCACCTTAGAGGTAAGATCAACCCTTTACCTCTCTCCACAGCCATACAGCTGTGAAGTGCTTCTCAGAAAAAGTTGGAGGAGTTGAGAAAATAGCGGGAGAAGCAAGGTGGGGATTAGAAGTTTACAAGTGCCTTGATTTGCTTCGGTAGGAGCAGCTGCTGAACGGCGTGGTGGGCAGCTGAAGGGGGTAAGCTCAGTGGTGATGACACTGGCATAAATCTCTCACAGCAGGTGACAGTCACCTGGGTGGCATCAGCAGTGATGCAGCTTGCGAGCAGCTCAGGGCTGCGTGCAGTGCCACGACGGACACCTCCGTGTGTGCACAGCACAGATAACTGCTTATCTGCATGCCTGCTGCTCCAGGAATCATTTATCTCCACAGAAATGCTGCGGGGCTGAGCTGGGCAAGCTCTCCAGCCCCAGGGTTTCACTGCACTGTCCTCTCCAGGCAGCGAGAAGGTGCAGAGGGCAGCAATCTCAATGTGCTCCTGTCAGTGGGGCTCCAGTGGTTGGATTCACCTCCCAGAAAGTGCATCACAAAGCACCGTGGCACAGTAAGTTAAAAGAGGAAATGTGGTGGGCTAGAAAATATGTCCTCTGGAAATAAGATCCTCTTTTGTTATTTGTTTTTTAAAATTCAAGGCTGTGTTGGGGAACTTGGGCTCAAGTCCTCTTTCTCCTCACTGTCAGAGGAAAGCCCCTCTGGAACCCTGTAATATTCAACTTCAATTATGCTACTCCTGTGAGCAATTATAAGCCAAGCTGTTTCTCTCCTTTCCTTACAGGACGGCACACTGCACAGCTGGATGTTAGTATAGGATACAAAAAAAAACCCCAAGCCACCACAACTAAAATAACCTGGTTTAAGGCAAAAAAAATTTGCCATTCAAACCATGGTGAAATTTCTTTTGCCAGGAGTGGCTGTCTGGCAATAAAGCAGCTCCTTGCAATGGCATTTGCAATAGAGCTGGGCTGAGTGAATTACCCTACTGTCCACCGAGAAGACAACAGAGGCCAGAAAACACCTAACTTCTCACTCATGGAGCTTTCTAGCCTTCTGGGAAGACATCTTCCTTTTGCTGCAAAGTTGTAGTAGTTAACCAGAAACGGAAATGTTCAGCTGAAGTCATGTTTCTGACCCCATTCTGAGCCTGACACTGGACTGCCCTAGTGCAGCCAAAGATACTTTGTCCCCCTTGAAAACAGGAGTGCCTGGTCAGGGGTCCACAGGTCAGGTGTGACCACCAAGGATAAAGTCCCAGTTTTTCACCCCACTGTTGCCCTGTCCTGTTGCACCATGAGAAAATCTTGCCTTTCACATATGGTATGCATATGCCAGGAACCTTAAACCCACAAAGGCTGCAAAGCTTACTTTTGGGTAGGGTCTTGAGGACTTAACAGCTTCAGGAGCCAGAGTGTGAGCCCGCTACCCAGCAGCTGTGATTGCCTCTCACCTCAGCCTCCCTGAGAAGGATGGGAAGATCAGCCTGAAGATTAGTCAGCCTTCACATTCTTGGAGTGTCTGGCATAGAAACACTCCTGGACACTGACAGGGGGAAGGTGGACAACTACCCAGGCTCCAGAAGGTGGTAAACATGGCCCCTGTCCAAATCTAACAGGGCTGGTAAGGCTGTTGCTTTATAAGGTTGCAGAGACACAGGGAGGGGTGACTTACTGCTTTACCCCTCTCAAGTCAGTTCAGTGTTGCAACTTGTATTGGGAAGGGTGGACAAAGCACACTCCTTCATGCTCAGACTGGACTCCCCTCCCTAGTTTCCTCTGAAAGGAATTTAGCTCAAGTGCTCAGAACTGGTGCCGGGGATTTTTAGTAAAATCATATTGTCACCTCCACGTAGGCAAGCAGGACATGTCTTCCTCAGCATTCTGTCCTGAAGTAAACTCCAAATGAAGTTAAAAGAACCTTCCTGGAGTAAAGAATGAGATGAAACATGATCCTGTAGCAATCTTTTTATCTGATGATGTTTGCAATTATCAATCTGGGCTTCTTTAATCCACGCCATTCTTGGTGTAGGCAGTTGATGCTTGCAAGTATCACAGTTCTGGTCTCAGAGCTGTGTCCAAATCCCCGAAGCCTGAAGCTTAAGGTCCTTACCCAGCTCTAATTTGAGAGCTTTGACTCTCACACCAGCTGACTGTGTGGATTAAATGCATGTAAATACCTTCATAGTGACTGGCAAAACACACTCGTGACGCTATCCTAAATCGGGATGCTCTCCCTCCAGGGGTGTCAGTTTGATGTTATCACCTACTCAGCAAATAAATCCCTTTATTGAAGGAAGGAGAATTCCTGCTCTCCATCAGGCCCACAAACAGCTTCTTTACCCTGGAAGTCTGTTTTCTCCCCTGCCTTGCCATCACCAAAGCTGCTTTTCTTAACGCTGTGAAGATGCTGTTATTAATGCTTCGATATCATCTCTATTTCAGCTCAGCTTGCTGTGAGTCACTCCGATGTTTGCACCTTGGTGCTCTGTCTTATTGGCCTATGAAAGAGCCAGGATGAGAGTTTCCATTCCAAACACTCATCTCCCTCCCAAGCTAATGGGGTCAGACAGGTCTGTCTGCAAGGCTCGGATTTCCTTAAGGGCGTCATGTCGCTGACAAAAGCGATGAGAAAGTGGTCGCTTCAACGTGAATAAAGTATTCCCTGGCTTACAGCTCTGTCAGTAAACCTGGGCACAAGGCAGTACCTCACATCCAGCATGAAACACGCTGCGTTCCCTCTCGCCTCCAAAATGCTTAAGATGCCCTACACTGGTTCCAAACACTAGTTCTCTGCTAATTTCCCTCTTTGTAAGGATATACATCAACTTCTAGCTCTTGGGCTTGGGTTTTTTTACTCTGTCTTTAGAGTTTAGGTGAGCCAAATAAAAGTATGCCCTCTGTTAACCTCAGCCATCAGTAGTTTTGGAGCAGTGAGCCAGTCAGGCCTGTTAATCTGCATGGACAGGATCTTAGGCTGTGTTTCCAGCCCATACAGGTTACATTCCTGCTGGATACCAAAATCAGTCATAGGTTGCTTTTCTTGCCCAAAGTCTAAATAGGATGGCAGGACTAAACTCTGGTCTCCCTGAGTGGGGTCTCACCTTCCAACCTGCTTAGCTGAAGCAGTCCTTAGTCAGCCTGAACCCTGAAAATCATGTCTGGGAGACTGACCTAAATCAGAGCAGTCCCAGAGATCTTTCCCTGTTCACCTATCAGGGCGTGCTGCTAAACCAGTGTCTCCCAAAACCTCAAAACCTTCCTAGAGGGGAAATGGCTGCTGGGAAAAAAAATGTTGGTAGAATAGGCAGCTGGTGATGGGAGGCAATCAGAAATTGGGATGGGTATGAGGATACAGAGGGATGAAATATGGGTGGCTGTTAACACGACCAGGAAGCAGAAAGGGAGCAAGTGCTGCAGTGCTCAGAGCAACTTTGTAGTCTGGATGATGGTGTGGCAGCACTGAAGTCTGTGCCTGGTCGTGTCTTGTTCAGTGGTGTAGGAATAATCACTTTGACAAAGGGCTCTTCCAGCTGGGGAGAAGCCTGGGAAGTTCCCTAGGACAGGCTGCTTCTCCATCTGTTCAGTCCCAGTGAGAAGCCTGGCTGGTTTGTCAAGCCACCAAAAAGTGTGATAGATGCTGGTTTGAGAGTTCTCTTTGGTAGGCTGCTAGGAACCAGGGATTTTGGGGAAAGGATATCTGCTGGTTTTTTTTTTTTCCCTAAGTCTAACTAATGTCATAATATTTTAAAAAATAAAACCAGAAAAGCAGAGCTCTGCATTCATGTGTGTGTATACATGGAAATACATGGTTTCAGGAGGAATTTCTAAAAACGATTCACCTGGAGAGGACTCCTTGTTTCCATCCTGGGCTTTTGAGGACATTTTTCTGAGTCAAAACATGTTCTTCCTTTTCTGAGGATGGAAAAGGTAGGCTGTTTCATACCCTAAAAATGAGTGCAACATTAATGAAGCCAAAGCCACAGAAGGGCTCAATTACACTTGCATTACAAGGTAACCACAAAATCTAATGCTGGTGGGATTCAAATGTCTGCTGGCTTGCAAGAAGATGACCGCAGAGAATGCAAAGCACGATCTGGCTACTGCTGTCACCACTCCTGGGGACAAAACCTGCTGGGCCAGAACACCATCCCAAGCAGCCAGTGACCCAAGATGTGAGTGCAGTTTGGTGCTGTTGTCAATTCCTGCTTGTTAAATCTCTTTACTTTATATTTATCAGTGATGTTCCTTGTGCTAAAGACAGCTCACTTCGCTGCGCGACAGCAACATCATCCCAGGACCCACGGCCAGAGTGGGACAAATGCATCTGACTCAGCAGTAAATCCACTTTCCTTCTCTCCCCGTGTGCAGCACAACTGCTGCTGAGCCACAAAGGGTGCTCTGGGCAGCGCTCCCAACAGCAGCTGTCCCTCTGTGCCGAGCAAAGAGGCATCTAAGAAATCTTGGTATGTCTCCTGCCACACTCAGCAGGAAGGCTCAAACTGCACTGCAGGCTAAAAGTGATCTTGCAGCAGGGCCAAGAGGTTCAACACCCAGTCGTCCTTGTCATAGCACATTAAAAGCTGGTGATCGCTCAGCTGTGAGCAAGCTAATGCTTTTATGTAGAGCAAATGTAATTTCTGCCACAGATCAGCACGAGAAGCAGTGGGCAAGTTCCAGGAGTGAGCTTTCTGCTGACACTTGGAGTCTCTGTAACGATTGCATGCTCGGGCCTCTGAGAGGGGAAAACAAGTCAAGGATTCCCCTTTTCCTCTCAAGATGCTTTCCAAAGAGCAGTGGCAGTGGATGTCCTCCAGCCTGGGGGCAGATGCAGTCTGTCCTGTTGCCCATGGCTGGTGTTTGAGGCTCTGAGGGCCATGGGATGCTTCATGGAAGAACACGTGGCAGTCCAAGAGTATCAGCCATGCCAAGGCACTCTCAAGAAACACCACAGCTCCTCACCCCTTTCCCTCCCCCAGGCATGAGCTCGTCACTGGTTAATTCTCCGCTGGGATTTTTCCTAACTTTCAGTGAGAGTAGAGCAGCCAACAGATGGTTCACTTTCAATAGCTGAACAAAGTCCCAAACTCATATCTTTTGGACAACTTTATGTTAAACATTTTGACTGAACCAAAACTACGTTTATATCTATTAAGGGCAGCTTTGGCTGAAGACACTGTATTGAAATATTGTGCTCAAGCATTTGGACTCCTCAGTTTTCTCTTTGAATTCACTGTTCCTTTATCTGCCTTTCATTTCATTACGATTCAGGCTACAATTTCAAGCTTTGGTCAAGCTTGGGCATCCAGCTCACACCAGATGTCTCTGGCACTGCTGGCAGCATTTAACTCCTCTCTAGTAGCACTATGAAGCTGCACCATATCCTGGAGGTGGGAATCTCCACTCCCCACTGGGGTTTTCATAGCACCTGAAAATGCCCCTCTACTGTTAATGCAGCAGTGAGCAGAGCTGGGAGCTGCTGCAGCACAGCACTGTGATTGCAGAGGCAGGAAAGCTGCTCCAGCTCTGCCCAGACCCAGATTGCTCTCCTAAAAATCCATGTCAAGCCCAGCCCTGGCCTTGTGCAAAACCAGCCTTTGCCCCAGGTGGCTGATGCTGTAAAGAACCAAGGTCATCTAATATCTCTTCAATGTGTGTATTCTTAATATGCTATTGACCACTGAATAGTGTCCAGCTTCATGCATATTTGAAAAAGGGGTTGAGAATTATCCTTCTGTGCATCAGCAACTAAAAGCTGTTACCTGAAGCCTGCTTGATCTGCCATAGCATTTTTTGGCTCCTCTGCCATGTTTGCTTTCCCCGGAACAGCTTAAGAAAATGACCACAGTCCTAGAGGACTTTGGTGGCAATGGTCATGTCAATAACCACTATAATCACTTGCACAGCCTCCTTCCAGCCACACTGTGAAATATTGCCTCTCTGGGTGTTGCTAGGTCTGTGGGACTCAGCCTGTGGACTCATGATGACTTGCAATCCCATCTCTTGTTGCTTTCCCATAGAAGCAAAGGAGCTGGGCTGCAGACACACAGCATGGACTGCCCAGCGCCAGCAACGCCATGGCACCGTGGAGCTGGCACTCTTCTGCTACAATCAGGTTCATGAAAAGGTCACTGCTCTTCCTCCTGTGGTGCAGCACTTCTAATATCCTTGATTAGGTGACCACCGAACCATTTGTGGTGGGATTCAGCTGACAGCTGCTCTTAAACAGCAAATACATGATCACCTGCTCTTGCACTCCCTACAAACAAACAAACCCCGCGTGACCATCCAGCTCCACAGTTGCATCTCTAACTTTAAGGACACAAACCCCTAAGGACATCCTGCCCACGTGTTTCTGGTGGGTTAGCAAATATTTACATTGCGACAGCCATTGCTCAAGTGTGGTCACTTCTGGGAAGCAAAGCAGCTGCTGTTTACTAGGAGAAGGGAGGCTTTGTGGTTTGGACAGTGGCTGGAGCCCAAGATTTTATTCTGGTGACACCCCTGCTTGGAGCTTCAGCATCATGTAGACATGCCTTTGGGAAATGGGCATTACACAGCTCAGGTGCTGATGGAGGTGTAACCACAGACGTGAGGCAAAGCCCTCTGTGCACTGATACATCTGCTGGCTTGGGGACAGGTTTCAGCCCGTGCTGGCCCCCATGCTGTTCTAACCTGATTGCTGGAAGTCAGCAGGCTTAAAATGAACTCAAGTAGTGCTGGTACCCAGCCCCAAAAGGTCCCGAAATGCAACCAAAGGGTTACACTGCAGAGTAGCCCCTTGAAGAATCTGTCAGCTTCCTTTGCCCTTTGTGAAATGGGTGAATGGATGGAGTGTGTGCACAGATGTGGTGGAAGGGCATAAAAGGAATAATTATAGTGTTAATTGGAAGGTAACACATGTCTGCAGCCTAGCAAGGTCCAATCCTCTCTTGGCTGAGGCTCCAACACATCTGACCTGTCTCTGTTCAGGACTGTGAGTGGAGAGGTGGTTCCCCACATGAGGCGGGAAAGTATGAAGAATTTCCTGGGTAGACCTTCCCAAGGGACATTATTAGGTAATTTTTTCCCAGAGAAGTGATGGATACCCCACCCCTGGAAGTGTTCAAGCTGGGTAAGGTGGGGCTTTGATCAGTCTGGTAGAGTGGAGGGTTCCCTGACCATGGCAGGGGAGTAGGAACAAGATAATTTTTAAGGTCCCTTCCAACCTGAAAGACTCTATGTATCTATGATTCTATGAAATCTAAGGCACTTGAACAGCTTTCAGATCTCCTTTTAGTTCCCTTCTCAGAAATGCCCCTTCTCAGTGGGGATTTAGGAAGCAAATGAGGTAAATTGGGAATTCTGCCACAGATCCATATGGAGAGATGGGATGTCCCATGGTGTAAGCCAAGAGAATGTAGCACTCCCTCTCATCTCCCTGCCTGTCCCAAGTGCAGGTAGCAACAGCAAAAGTCCAGTTTTGCCAGATATCAGAAAAAAACGGAAGAAGTAAAGCTGGAAATGGCCAAATGGGGATGAGTAGGAGGTGGCCTGTTGATTATTTTACTTAATGAGGAAAGGGATCCAAGTATGGCTTAGCCTTTTCTGTAAAGGTAGAATAAGGTCACCACTGGTGGCACATATCTCAAACCAGACAACACCAGTGTTACTAGAAATGTTTGTTCATTTAGTCTTATGCCTGGATGAGCTTTATTAAGCAACCAAACTGGATAGGTTTTTTTAATGGGATCCAGATGTGAAGCAACCTTTAAGCGCTAACGAGGAGAGGTTTGAATCCACTGGGTACAGCTCTTCCTCATCCATCATTTTAATGTGATGTAGCAGCCCAGGATTTTGGAGGGGCGTGCTGGGAATCAGCAGACAGCAATGGCTGCGTCTGTCAAACTGCAGGACACTTGGGAGGCTGCGTTTGCAGCCCCCTGGGGATGGCAGGGACTGGCATTGATCAGTCAGACATAGAAAGTCTCTCAAGGGTGGGGACAGGAGCAGCGCTGTTGTAAGCAGCAGCTGGAGATTCTCCTGCTTCCCTTCCATCTACCTGCCTGGAAAAAGCTCACCCAGGGATGGCACGTGAGGTTCGGAGTCCGAGCAGATTGGGGCTGTTAAAGCAGCCTTTTGATACTGAGGCGTGAACGCCTCTCTCGGCACTGCCCCCAGCCCGCTGCTAAGGGCCCGCTGTCCCATCCCCTCGGTGGCATCCTGCTGCACATGCCACAGCGCCAAGTCACCGCACTGGAAAAGGTGATGGGACACTCGATACTCCAAACATGTGGTGAATCACAAAGGAGCATGAAGAAATGCTCAATCAGACGCTGAGCCGCAGGAGCACACCAAGCATCCCGGACGCAGCAGGTCATCCTTCCCCGAACGAGACACCCGTGCCTGACAACTGCTACAGTCGGTCAGTCACAGCCCGCAGCGCACCTCCGGCCACACGTGGGTTGAGCAGGATTTGCTGGATTTGCTGGGGTGTTTTTTTGTTGTTGTTGCTGCTTTTAAGGCTGCCTGCCCCCACTGCAGCGTCCTCTCCTGTCCCTGTCTCCATCCCAGCTGCACGGGATTGCAGGGAAGAGCCACCCGGAGCGGCTGCCTCGCTGCAATCCCCTGCCCGACAGGGGTGGCTGCATTTGTCAGAAAGCTCCCATTAGTCGTGCATGCCAGCTGTAATCTCCCAGCCCGAACACAGCAGCATCTGCTCCAGAGCCAGTATTATGTAACCACAATTGGCCTGTCCAGGGCATGTTAAAGCCATGGGAAGGAGAGAGCCACTGGCTCCATCGTGGAGCTTGTCTTTAGTAAGAGCCTTTCTGTGACTCTACAAACTTACACTGGTGGGTTTTCATCCTGGTGGAATTTGGAGGCTGTGTTTCTTGTAAGTATTATAAATCCTAAATTCTCAGTCCCAGGCTACAAGAAATTAAGAAGAGTTTTTAAGAAAACACTTAGGAATGGTGACAAGTGAGAATACACACGAGGGACACTCCACTATGTCAGTTTTGTTGAGAGGCTGAAAATATGTCCCTTTTTTAGAGAAAAGGGAAAGTGACTGGGAAATAGAATTAATCTGAGACAGTCTGAGGCAGATAGAAGGATTATACAGCAGCTCATTTAGGACTGCAGCATTCATTTTCAGGCACTCCTTTGCAAAATGCTCGGTGACTCCTGTGCACCCGACAGAAGGTCTCTGAAAGCAGCGTGAAGAGCGTAGGGAGGGACTCCAGCCCCATTATGCACAACTGCAAATCTCTGAGTAGAACATCATTAACTGTACTCAAGTGACAGCCAGGATTAACTTGGCTGAAAGCAAACAGCACAGAAACATGTAAGACTAAATTCAAAGATGCCTCAGAAACCGTGGGGATAATCCATCACAGCAGCTTTAGGCATGAGAAGCCAAAAGGTCCAGATGGACTTTTCTGCTGCTCCATGGGACTGGTGCACTGGTTTTAAGTGGTTCTGTGTGTGCCTGTGCACAGCACACGTGCACAGATATGTACACAACCTCTCCTTTCCTCTGTGGTGTGGTGGGAAACCCGCTTAATGTGTAACCATGGTCATCCACTCAGCCTTACAGACCCTCCTGCTCCTGCACCCAGGGCTGCCAGGTGGCTTTGGGAAGGAGAGTGAACAAAATCTCAGCATTTCACACACCATCTCTCTCCAGGATGCTTCAAACCTGAGACTGCAAAGAAAGATGGTTTTACACAGCCTACCATCACAGGAAGGGGGAGTGCACAGGAGAAAAGGCCAATCTGCCTGAAAATACATGGGTCACTGCTCTGGAAAAAGGACCAAAGGGAGAAGAGCACCTTTGGTTTTCAACTGCCTTGGCTCTTGGAGGGCACCAGCAGCACCCTCTGGTGACCTGAGCTGTCCCAGACAGCAGCAGCTACTGAGGAGAAGAGGTTGGACTCTGCAGGGCTTTTGCCATTACTGGAATAAATCATTCAAAACTCTGACAGTCTCCTGGGGGAGTCTGAGGTCGTGTAAAAGTGATAGGGTAGGAGAAGAAAGAACTGCATGGTGAGGCTCGTAGGAGATGGGTGAAGGTTACCTTTGTGCGGTCATCCTGTACCGGGGCTGCCCCAGAATGCAGAGGCAGTTGCTTAAGCAGGTCACAGTGATGTGGGCAGGAGAGCTCTTTGCAGCTGCTGCCTGCCCCAATTTCTGCCTGCAAAGAACTGGTAAGAGGTTCTCAATGCTACAGCTTCTTGGAGGGACGATTCGGTTCCTGCCTTAGAGGTTCCTCAGGCATGAGGCAGCATCCTACCATGAGCAACACCTGCTAAATGCATGAGCATCACCCAGAAATTTAGTCTTTCTATTCTCTCCTGCCCAAATATCCTTTTCTACTGACCAGGGAAGCAGTTTGTTTGTTAATGCTTCTTGTTACCTTTCAGGTAGCAGAGTGCACCATGCTTGGCATGGGAAACCCCAGACAGCAGGGAGCTGAGGGTTTCCCTGGTGATATCAGCTCCTGCACACTCATTAGGTCTCCTGTGCTTCCCACGCTTCCCAGGGACTATCAGATCAAATTCACAGCCCTCAGTCCCTACCTTGCAAGCGTGTAAAGCATGGACCGAAGGTATCTGAACGATTGCCCAGAGTAGAAGTAAAATTTGTGGTTTATAACTTTGATTGCTGCAGGGGATGTCAGTAATGTTCCATGAAAGCACAAAACTGTTCAGGACTTTGGGAGGTTCAATGCCCTGCTCAAGCAGGGTTCACTTCAAGCATTTGATGCTAAATCAGGTGGGTCAGAGCCCTGTCTACTCAGTTTTAAATCTCAGCAAGGACAGGGATGGCACAGGCTCCCTGGGACCCCATTCCAGGCTGCATCACTCTTCTGGGGATTTTTTTTCCTTTTAAATGTAATTTTTTCACAAATTGTGCCATTGCCTCTTAATTTTTTTGCTGTGTTCCTTGGGAAAAAATATGGCTCTGTGTTCTCACTAATGCCACATCAGGTAGGTGAAAACAGCAGTGTGGTGTTATCAGATGCTAAGTCAGGACTGTTACTTTTGACTGACAGGTCTGAGGGTGGGTTTAATGTCACCATGGGCAACGGCACAGCGCAGTTTGCTGAACAGATCTGAGCAAGATTAAGCTTAAGCAAATGGTGATGCTGGTTCTGCACTCTTAAGGATTCCCTTTTTTAGTCTTGTTCTGCTTGTTTACTTTGTAAAAGGGAGCAACAGAACTGAATTTTACTCTTCCCTGACTGCATTCAAAGCAGGGTGTCTACTCTTTGGGTTTTTATGTCACTGGCTCTTACATATTTTTAATGTAATGAATCTTAGGCATAAAAGCACGATCAGTTATCTTCTCAAACCAATTAATTTTATTGTGCCTCAATTTTTTTGCCTAGTCTCTTCTTAAAAGGACAACCAAGCTCCGTTTGTTTTCCACCATCTTGTAGGCCTGGGATAAGCAGAAAATACTGAAAATAGCTTGTATACATATGCCTGCAACATAAGTAGGAAAAACTGCTCTTCCTTGTGCTCATCTCCAAAAGAAGACCCAGAGTGTGATGCAGGGAGGCTTGAATGGCCCCGCTGGGTCGGCCAGCATTTGGTGGAGCCCATTCCTTTCGTGGTATCCATTAGAAGGCCTCCTGTGGCAGCCCTCTAGCCAAGGCATGTGAAGTCAATCTGAGGACCAGGCCACTCTAGAAAACGCACCAGCTGGTCACCCTAACTGAGATGAGACAAGTGACTTTGCAGTTCAAATAACATTTCATCCATTTTTATATCATCATTACCTAACCATAGAATCATTTAGGTTGGATCTCTAAGAACACCGACTCCAATCATTAACCCAACACTGCCAGGTCCATCACTGATCCACACCCCTAAGTACCACACCTACAGAGCTTCGAAATTCCTCCAGATGTGGTGACTCCACCACTCCAGTGGGAAGCCTGTTCGAGTGCTTGACAACCTTTTCTAAGAGGAAATTTTTCCTAGTGTCCAATCTAAACGTCCCCTGGTACAACATGATGCCTTTTCTTCTTGCCCTATCCCTTCTTACCTGGAAGAAGAGACCAGCTCCCACCTGACTACAGCCTCTTTTCAGGGAGTTGTAGGGAGCGAGAAAGTTTCCCATAATCATCACATCAGCAGTTCTTGACACGCTTGTGAGCAAGGCTGAGCTCTGAGCATGCTCTTCCTAAGGAAGCTGTGCAGGAGCGATCATTCCGGGGTTGTGGCCAGGGCAGTGAGACCTCCAGAGAGTGGGACTGACACAGTGTGGGTGCTTTGCTCTCCAGGTTTGGTTGCCTGTGGAGGAGAGGCTTTCACGGACCTGAAGAAAGGTCTTTGTTCCAATTATTATGGAGCTGACTACTGTGTGAGAAACTCAAATCATCCTTTCAAGTCTGAATTACCTTGCAAATGCACAGGAGTGTAATCTGCTGCCAGGTCACCTACCTCCAGTGGGTGAGCTGTGGGGGAGGTCTGCATGAGTCACTGCTGGACCAGCATCCCACTGGTTGAAGAACTTCAGCAGAAAAGCTTCCTAGAAAAACATAGTTTCTCTGGATGGGTATCCTGCTCTCTCCTGATGGGGAATTTTTAAAATAGTGTTTTGAACGGAGAAACTTTCAAAAATAAAATAGCAAAATTTCCCAGCACTAGATAAATTAGAAGACAAAGACTGTGATGCGGACATCGCTCTTCTCATTCACAAAGGGTGAAGTCAAAACCAGCTTCTAAGTACTAACATTGGAAATATGACTGACTGGAACTGGAAACTTTATTTAATTTTAACCCTAACCCTGCAGCTGCATGGCCACGTTACTGGGATGCCATCAGCAGTTCTGCCAGGCCGGCTGCTTGCGGGGCAGGGGGCGCGTGAGCCTGGATGAAGGAAGCCCGGGGTCTGCGTGCTACGTCCTGGCCACAGCAGGAACACACAGAAAAGTGGTCGAGAACGTAACTTCCCTACTCGATGGGGCTTCCCCCAGGCTGGTGGGAGACGCGCCAGCAGAGACAAAGGTGAAGAGAAGCGATCTGCTGCTTGGATGCCAGAGAGTTCAATCTTCTGAAGATGCAGAAGCAGCAAGACGAGGAACCAGGACTTACAGGCATTTTTATACTGGGACATAGGGAGGCGGGGGGAGGGGGATAATCCAATAGAGAAAGGGAACATGGGAGGGATCAACAGGGAATCAGTTGAATCCAGTGAGAATGGAACAGGGGAGGGATTACAGACAACCAATGGGGAACTGAGGGCAGGGCTGCAGGGAGGCTGTCGGGACTCGCAATTCACGATGCAGCATAACTCTTTAATTCAGAGGCTGAAAAATCCTCTTGGAAGTCCCTAAAATAGCAAATCTTTTCTTCCAAATTCTCCATTTGGGATTTCCTGGGAGTTAACAAGACTTTTGTTTTCACACAGGTGGAATACTCCAAGTATAGATGAGGGTCACAGAGCTACACAATTTCTGCCCCAGAATAAATGTAGAAACCTGAACTCACAGTGCTTAGGTCAGCAGCCTACTTCTGCAGCTGGGGATGGAGAATATTATTATTTTGAGTGTGCCATTATTATTTTTAGTTCACATTGCCCTACCACCTTCCTCACCTGCTTAACCTGATTTCCAACTGCTTGTACAGATGGGGTGACACACACAGTCCCAGAACTCAACCAAGAGCAAGCTTTGCACTGTTTTATTCACCAGCCTCTCCTGACTGCTGAGCTGTCTATTTGGGTGTCTGCTTTGCTTGGCCTGCAAGACAGAACTACCCAAATCACCGCTGGTACAAACCTGCTCCCTCCATCATGGAACATCTCAGTGCTGACTGGACCGGGCGGGGAGGTGGCTGGCCCAGTTCCCAGCACAAGGGTCCCAGAAGGTGCCAGAACTCCTGCTCAGCTCCATCAGGATGCTGCAGAGCCTGGCAGGTGTTCTCTGCACGTAGTGCAAGGCAAGGTGATCTTAACACTTGTGACCCAATGAAAACAGTTTTCTTCTGGGTATGACACAAGAAGGAAAGAAAGGAAAATATTTCCCAGTAGATTTGAAGGAAGAGGGCAAAATAAAGCCCTGCTAGACTGCAGGGCCTGAGGTTGGCTTCCTGTCCAGAGACGAGTGATTTCCTATTTAAAAGCTGATTAATCCAAATGCTTTTCAATTTAGAAGGCAGAGATCAATCAATAATTATCCCATTTAATCCCAACATAAATCCTTTAATTTTTTTTTTAATTAAAAGCAGCCAAGCACCACTGGCTGGGATACACCAAATTGCATTAAAACCCTGGAGTCCCAGGGGAGAGGCACAGGCAGCAAATTGCTCATGTGATTTTCTTCTTTCACTGCTGGGTTTAATGGCCGTTCTCTTTCCTCCTGGTAGAAAATGATGAGCTTGGGATGTGTCTGGCAATGAGGAGGCAAATTAGACATTTCTTGCAAGCATTCAATGACTCACAAATCAGAGAACTGTCCCCTTTCTGGAAGGAAAACCAGGAAGGGGGGAAATTCATCAACTCCTCCTTTTCTGCAACAGTGCCCTCCAACAGAGATAAAGGACTTTGGCCATCCAAGATCCATGAGATTCAAATTTCCCAGCTCCATTTGAGCAAGATTTGGGTATCTCCTAAATCTGCCTCTTGATCTGAGAATTTCAAGGGAACCTAATGCTAAAGAACATCCTATTACCTCCCTGCCTACAGCAGAGGCCTCTCTTCTTGACAATTATCACAGTGTAATTGTAGGTCTAATCAATTCTTTCACCTAGACAAGAGCTGTATCTCAGCTGTCGTGAAACTACATAGCCACCATGCCAGTGAAGGCTGCAGGAGAGCCACAGGGTGTGCAGCAAATGCCTTTGTTTGCAGCCTTAATTTGGTGCCAGTTCTCAGATACAACCAAGTTCTACCTCTGCTGGTCTAAGTAATTAAACCGAAGTCACACCTTTCTTCTTTGATGCCAAGGAAATCTTCATTACATTTTTATCTAAGCATGCCCCTGCTACAGCTTCAATGATAACATTTAATTAAAAGCGTCTCTAATTAAATCAAGCTGGGCTGTGTGACTGCACTTGTACTCCATGCTCCTTACCTGCAGTAATGAGTCATGTGGGGGACACAACTACTGAGAGGCTCACGAGGCTGGAGGATCCTTTCTACAAACAAAAGCCTGTGCATAATCCTCCTCCTGTTCCTCCAGCTTGATGTGAACACCATCAGGGTTTTAAAATATGTAGGAATTGCCTGAAAATGATGATGCTGCCTTTAACGTAGCAGGATGGCAAGGTATCCCTAAGGCACTGTGCTGGAGGGGAAGCCCTTCTTGTTTGCTTCTTTGCAGAAGAATCCTGGAAGGAGCAGCAAACCCTCCGTGACTGACTGCAAGCCAGAAATGAAGAGTGAGGATCATAAAAGCAAATACAGCCAAATCCATGAAACATTCCCCCTGGCTTGTAGAGTAACTCTCAATGTAATCTGGCTACAATTTTTCTCAAACCCTAATCTGATGGCCTTTTAAAGACTTCTTTGGATTTTAAAAGGCTGTTTATATTGAGCTAAAAAAGGGCTTTGCAGCACTGTCCAGTAACAGCAACCACAGAACAAAGGACCTTTATTTAAATGCCTCCTTTGTGCTCTGCTTTTGAAGTGTGGGTAATTTAGATTACTCTGTAAAAGCAACCCTTCCTTTTTTTCTTGGAGTTTGAGGGTTTATTTTCTGCCAGCTGTTCTTTGAAAGCCTTTGAATAGAGCAAAGTTTAATTATCCATAGAAAAGAAAAAAAGAAAAAAATTGCCTAGTTATTTTGAAATGATTGAGGCTTTTCAGAAAATAAATTGTCAAATAGATGTCACACCTGGGGAAAGTGAAAGCTGTGGTAGAGCCACACCATGCAGGCATCCCCTAAAGTGTTAGGCTTTACCTAAGGAGTACCCTGGGAATATTTTGGATTGCAGCAAAGGCTACAGCATCACAGAGCTTTCCTTGGTGGGCTGTTAGGGGTGTCCTGAAGATCAGCTGAAGATCAAATCCATTAATTTGAATATTATGTGCTGGCCTGGCCCTCATCTGCCTCAGCTCTGGAACATGATACTACTTAATATGGCACCTGCTGGGGTGGCTCTGGGATGAGGCTGTTCCAGCAATGTTTCAGTAGCATGACTTGTGGGAAAAGAATGCCTGTTCTGACATCTCCATGAATATCAGCTCCCTGAAAGGAAAATGTGTTGAAAAAGAGTTCCAAACTTGTTGGTGGTGTCTAGCGCAGTCATTGACATGTAGAAACAGAGCTGTGGAGGTTGGGAATTTTGATGTTGGCATTTTAGTTGCTTTTGGAACTGCAGGCAATGTCTGGGAGCAGCAGAAGGTATCCCAAGACCTGTGGTCAAGATGCCAGCCACAATCAACATCCAAATCCGCCTTCCCTAACCTTTGAGTCTGGGCATGTCTGGACATTCCCTGGACATCCCACCTCCCTGGACCAGTCCTTTGCTTCGTGTAACCTTCTCTTAGATCTTCCTGAGCAGCAAGTACAGTATTTGTAGTCACTCCTCCCAAATTTGCTGCATTTAGAGCTCTATGGCTCCTCTGTTTGAGTTTTATGTTGAGGGTGGGAATGGGAGACATGCCCAACAATTCTGTCCAAGCAGCAGCTTGTGTCTCCTCCAATTTCCTTCTCAGATCACTCATGCCTCAAGATTAACAATTCTGCCAACTCTCTGGCTAGCTGGGGAATGTCCCTGGGATGGGCTGCACATGCTGCTGTCATGCTGAGGGTACTCTGCAAACTCTTTATCCCTTATCAGCACGGCAGCACCACGACAATGCCAGCACCGGCTTTTCTCGGCTGTGTTTTGAGGACACCTGATGTGGGTTTGGGTGCCTGCTGCTATGGAAATGGCAAGGAGAAGGAAGCATGCCCTGCTCTGAGCAGAAGCCGTTGAGATCTGAGGTGGCCATCAGCTCCTGGGTTATATCCCTGCTGAACTTGGACTTGGCCTCTGCTGCAGCTCTTCGTCATGCTCTTGTGAGCATCACCCTTATCACAGACAGCTCTGCAATGCCTCCAGAGCACAGCTGACAACATCCAACCCTTGGACTTCTGAGAGCAGGAGGGACCTGCTGCTGTCTTGGAGATAAGGACTGAGAGCTTGGTGTGATTTGGTGCTCCCTAGGGATGCCGTGCAAGAGGGATTTTCTCCTGTGCGGGAGCAATCCCTGCAGACAAGATGTGCTATAACCTGCTACCCACTAATATTTCCAGCTGAAATTCACCAAAGAGATAAATTTTAGTCCTTTTGCACAATGCCTGTGAATAGCAGCAGGAACGGGGTTTCGCACACAAAGAGTTCAAGCAATAAATCCACAGTTCTAGGGAAACTCATCCATGCTCTGGCTCGAGTCCACATCTTCAAACAAAGGCCACATGAGTGGATGCTGGAGGAGAGGAGAACTTCCCTGAGCAATGTGAGACACCTGGAAGTTTGTCCTCCAGAGTGAGGTGGCAGCAGGGTGTTGCAAGAGAGGTTGGCAGCACCTGTGTACAGTGGAGGTGGTGCAAACTCCAGTGCCACAAATGCTCTGGGAAGTTTCTCTGGGATCTGTCAGAGGAGCACCCCGAGTAAATGTCTGTTATCCACACTGGCTGGCAGCCAGGGAGCTGGGTTATGCTGCTGCATACCACCACTGACAGCTTCTCCCTACCCTTCCAGCCCAGAACATTAGGAATGACTGGGAAGAGCTACCACACAGCACAGGCCATAATTAAATATCAGGCCTGCCAGGGAACCCATGGAGCAGGAGATGCCCACACCCATTATTTACCCTTTAGCCTGAAGCCTACGGTTTAGGTTAGATATGAGGAAGAATTTTTTTTTTAATTTTTTTTTTTTTTGAGGGTAGTGAGACATTGGAACAAGTTGCCCAGAGAAGCTGTGGCTGCCCCATCCTTGGAAATGTCCAAGGCCAGGCTGGATGGGGTGTTGAGCAGCCTGATCTAGGTAAAGGTGTCCCAGCAGAGGGGTTGGAACGAGATGTTCTTTAAAAGTCCCTTCCAACCCAAGCCATTTGACGATTCTATGTTTCTATGGCTTCCAAGTGAGTCCCTTCTCCAGGCATGTTACTCATACATGCTTTTTCCTGTCACTTATCTGGTAAGACATACACCTGCTCTTACGAGATAGAAAGCAACCCTCTGTTTCACAAACATGAGTATCCCTGGGGTGTATCACAGCGTGAGGCAGCCTCAAGTTACCTTTGCCCTGTCAGTTCCAGCATCTTTTCAGATTTTAGCATGTTTCATTAATCAAAGAAATCCTTCTACTCTGTGTGTGACCTGCTCTGCAAGGATATCAGATAAGCTGTTAGTGAATAATGATGCTAATGTGTTACAGTTTCACTGCTTCTGGCTTTGGATCCCTTTATTGCACCCCCTCGATATTTAGCTTGTGTTGAGCTGAAGGAATATCCCGGGATCTGAATAGTAAATTCACATTTTAATTTGCCTCTTGCCTCAGCATGGATTGTAAGCTTCAGAAATGGACTTTGAAAAAGAAATTGTAATTTTTCTTGCTGTTGGGACCATACCCATACCTGCCTTCAGATTATGCTCAGTGACTGACACCATGACTGCATAGAAAATGAGGACAGGAGCTGATGTATTCTGGAAAACTGCCTCATTCCTTTGTAAACCTTATTTTTTTATATTCTTTGGGAAAAATGTGAGGGAGTAAAGTTCAGAGCAAAACAGTATTTCTAAATCTGTGTTGCAGTACAAGGATTATGTTCTTCTGGCATATTCTTGGTACCTGGTTAGTGGGATCCCTGTCGTTTCTCATCCATCAGTAAAACTTGTCCAAGTCCTTCAGGTTGCTTCTTCCAAGGCTCTGCCAGGTTTTTATGTAAAGTGCTCAGATTCGTGGGTAGAAACTCAGGAAAATGTCCTACGTTTGGATTTCTACACATGCAGCTGAGGGCAAAGCTTGTTCTGCCTCTGGGTCCAGGGGTCATCTCCATTCCAGTCAAAATTCAGCTGCAGTGGGAGGGCTGCAGGACACAGACCTGTCCCCACGTGCCCCACTGCTCTTGTTAAAGCAAATGCCTCTGTGAGAAGTGGATGTGGAGCTGTTCCTTTGTGGGATCTATGGCCAGGCCTCCCAAGAATGGGCTCAGCCCAGGAAAGACTTTTGGATGCTAATGATGCGTACACAATTCAAGAGCCATTAGCAGCAGGGCTGTGGAAAAATTTTGACAGTGATAAATTTCTCAGCTGACAGGATGGGGTAGCAGCTCTCCTAACCCTTCTTCATCCTTGATTCAGGTTTTGCTTTCTGTAGCAGATTTGGGCAGCAACAGACTTTCATCTTTCTTTGCAGTCTTTTCCCTGGGACAGACTTCACAGGGTAGGGCTGGAAGAGTCAACCTTGATATTGTTCTTCAGGATGACCCAAACACAGAGAAGGAAGCGTGGATGCCCCATCCCTGGAAGTGTTCAAGGCTAGTTTGGATGGGGCTTGGAGCAAGCTGGTCTAGTGGAAGGTGGGGGTTAGAAATAGATGATCTTTAAGGTCCTTTCCCAACCCAAACCATTCAATGAGCCTGTGATGATTCTATAAAATACAAATAAACTGGGCAAATGTCTTTCCACAAGAAAGCTGTTGACCAATGACCTTCCTTCTGCAGTCAAAGCTGCAGACCACTGCAGGCAAGTTTGAAGGAAGGCTCATGGAGACATCACCTGGCAAGGAATGGTTATGGGTCCTGATGGAGACCCTACAGCTCAGCACCCCTAAAAGCAGTGGCAGCCTAAAGCATGGGCATTAATTTTGCTATGCATCTATTCAATGGACTAAAATCAGCTTGCACCCAAGCCTAGTGTCCACTCCAAGGCAGGTTTGCCTTGGGATGCAGCTCCCATGGCTGGCACGTTTCCAACCATGTAACCCTCACGCCCGTGCCCCTGTACAAAAGGGAGAGTTTAGGGAAAAGGAAAGCTGAGCACTGTCTGTCCATCAAAATCCCTTTTCACTGAGAAATTGACTCTGCAGTGAAGCCATCTGTTCAGAGAAGTGTTTGCTTGTGATTAACAAGTTTCAGTCTTGTAAGGAAACCAAATCTTTATATTAAAACAAAACTAAACAAACCAAAACAAACACCAGAAACCAAACCAAATCAAACCAACTTTTTGAAAAGGAAAAAAAAAAAGTAAATATCTTTTTGGGGAAAAATAAAATCATTCTTAGCTTCTGTGTAATCCATATGTTTAAGAATACCCTTCTGCCTGGCAGTGAGTGACTCCAGTCTGAGGGACCGTCCATCTGCATGGAGCCACAATCCTCTTGGCTTCTGGAATCACAAATATAAATGCTCCTAAATCATGACTGGCTCCCCCTTTTTTCTCCCTTCCTGTCCCCAACAGCAGGGTGGGAGAAGGAACAGTATTTAAAAAAAAAAAATAAAAAGAAGAAAAAGTTCCAACTCTCTGTTGTTTTTTTCTTTTGTTTCTGACTTTTCAGCATCTGCAGGTCACATTTTCAGGTTGCAACATGACAGGAATTTTCTCCCCTGTAAGACAAAATACGTGCTTTCTGGAAAATCCTTCTTAAATCATTGTTTTAAACACCTCATCACTACACTCCCAAAGCCAGGGCTTTAAGGAGAACACAGGCTGAAGCAAAATAAGTACATTCAAGAGTAAGTACTGACAGTGTGCTCCTTCATCTGTGGCTCTTACACAGACCTAAGAGTTTTTATCACCTCTCCCCAGATTAGGAGAGACCTCTTCTTGCTCACTGAAATAGTTGTATCCCTTTATTTGGTGTCTGAAACGATTACTTTGTTTAGCATTACCACACCCGCGGGCACTCTCTGCCCTTGGGCTGCCAGCGTTTTCACAGGATGCAGAGGGAATTTTTCCCATTTTAACACTCGATACCCTGCTCCCGGTTTTGCAAACATGTGCCAGTGCCGACGCAAATATGATTTGCATGCAGTAACCTTTGTGCCTGAGCCTCCTGAGAATACATTTCTCATCTCTGTATCGCCTTGTAAAATACTTACAGTGAATGGGCAGTAATACACAGATATTACTCCATGGAGCAACCATCTGATATGTAAAGTCAGGAGTTCAAAGAGGATTAAGGATTGCTGGCAACGAGCAAGCCGCATTGCTTGTGGATGTGGAAGCAGCCACAGCTGCTCTCACTCTTCATGCACTGGAATTATTTCAGCGTCAGTAGAGGATTGCTCCGGAGTTTTTCCCTCTCCAAAAGCCATTGACCCATATTTGTTGTGTTTGGCAGAATGAAAGGTCGTGGGGTTAGGGAAGGAGTCCTGCCCAGCAGATATGAGGAAGCTGTTAGCCACTCAGTGGGAGAAATCTCACTGCACGCCTGCAAGGTGCAAGGCAGGCTGTGTCCATCTAGAAACCTTCCTTGTACTCCAGTCAAAAAAGGTGAAGGATTTCCCATCTCATTCACATCATCCCTCTCACGATCACTGGCTGCTTATTCTAGTGTTTGGACTGTCACCTCAGAGACAGTGTTCTGGCTCATTTCAAATGTATGACTATTTTTCAGCTAAGAATAATTAAGAGAACAGAAATTTTAACACAGGAAAGAGGTACTATAGAACAAAATTATTTGGACAGTAATGTGTACTCAAAGGAGCTGCTATTTGGGACAATTATAACAACCTTTTCCATGCTGGTAAAAGAAAAGGAGACACAGGCAAAAGCTTCCTGGGTGCTCTCCCCATATCCTGTCTTCAGAGCCCCATTTAAATGTTTGTGGATAAAACAGGGTGTCCGGAATTTGGACCACCTCACAAGACATGAGAATTCACTCCTGCAGAATCCATAATTATGGGGAAAGTGATTTAGATCTTAATTAGCATGAGCAAGTATTACAAACACCCACTGGCTGCTGAGGAGAGGAGGGCATGGTATCTCTCAGTGCCATTTGGTCTGGAGGAGCCTCACTAGGTGACAGCTGCCAAGGGAGGGTTCATTCCTGTGTGGGCTGCCAGCTCTTCCCATCCTCCCTTCTCCAGCCCCAGGGATGTGCCCCCAGCACCCAGCTGCACTGCACCTCTCACCCCTGAGCTGTGGAGAACGAGCCTTTCCAACCCCAGAGATGCTCTTGGTGCCTGGACAATCTGCTCTCAGCAGGATGTGGGTGGCACAGACTGACCCAGCAGCTCATCTGCAGCTGCCCCTGTGACATCTCTCTTGCAGATGCAGCCAGCCAAGAGCTGGTGCTCTGTGCAGCAGCTGCACACAGCTGTCCATTCTCCAGCTGGGATTTCCTGAGGGAAGGGTCAACTGTGCAAGTAAAGCCACGCTGAGTGAGGCCACCTCTTGCTTTGACTGTGTTTGTGACATACAGGGCTACTAAACAGGAACGGGGTGAAATAAGTTCTGCCAATGTAATGCTCGTTTCTGGATGTAGAACAGGGAGTGCAACTGTGCTCATAAAGTATGGGACTTTTTTTTTATTTAATCCTACAACTAAAGTTTGTGCCAGTGTTTGTAGTCGGGAAGTTTTTACCCTCTCGTTACAACTCCTGCTGGAAAGTCCTTAACTGCCTTCATGAAATTCAGTTCTGGAGAATCTTAAGGGAATTAGAGAATTCAGACATGGATCTTGTTTCTCTTTACTGCTCTTTTTAAGGCTGAGTAGCTGAGCGCTTGCCTTCAGGGATGCTCACAGCCCATGGGTTATGTCACTGCAATGTAGTCTCTTCTCCTTTGGTGGTTTATTTGTGATTGAGATTCATGTAAACGTAAACCCAGAACACTTTATATGGGACAGTTTTCCCTCTAACTCTGCCATCTTGCTTGGCAACAAGGTGTAATGGTAGGAGGAAATCCTCTGGAAGGCAGGTAAACCTTTTGTAGATCTGCTCAGTGCCCCCCCTGTGGAATATAATTTGGTTTAGCCATAGAATTGCTTTCTAGAATACCCAAATTTTACCAGCTGCTTTGAGGTATGGGGTGATGTGCCCTGGATCTTGAAAAGCCGTGGGAAAGGTTGCTCCAGGGGCTGGTTGTCACTGGCAGGATCCAGGTCAGTTCTTCCCTCTGAGTTTCTCACCTAAAACTGATGTTCCACTCGGAGACAGAATCTCTCATCTCCACTGAAAGTCATAGAAACAGGCAATTTCAGAGAGCAATTCCCCATGGACAGCCACATTAGGAGAAGATGGATCACTCTCCTGAGACACCTATTTCTCTCCATTAACTTGAAGACAGCCTGGAGCAATAGTTCAGGTGAGGTCCCTTGGAAGAGGAGTCTCACCCTGGCTGTGTCCACTCTGTTGTGCTCTTAGAAAAGCCACAGACAACAGTCACAGACTCAACATCTCTTCTGTGTCCTCGAAGTG
Source organism: Edolisoma coerulescens (assembly GCA_013397115.1). Lineage (NCBI taxonomy): Eukaryota > Metazoa > Chordata > Aves > Passeriformes > Campephagidae > Edolisoma > Edolisoma coerulescens. The sequence continues at coordinate 1,705,557 of VWZW01001851.1, read as the reverse complement.
GCAATTCACCCTGGTCACCACAAGGACAGCTTGTCCATGTGTCCATGTCCAAAGACAGGAGGGTCTGCACCTGTGTTCTTCGTGCCCAGAGTTTGTTATCTGCCCAGCTAAATTGCTCCATAGGGGCTTCAAAATTCAAGATTTATTCTTCCAGGTCTCAATTCCCCACAAGTAAAGTAGGAATGATTTCATCTCTGCTCCCTTCAGGGTTTTTGCAAGGATAAGTACAGTCAGGCCTTGAGAAAACCAGTTCCTATAGGAGTTGTGGGGAGAGATGGGTAGAAAAACACCTAACTGGCATTTTCAAGAGGGCCTGTGACAGAAGCCACTGGCATTCTGTTATTTGGGAAAAGGTCGGCTCATACCCCAGGAAGAAATTTTTTAAACAACTTCATTGTATGTTGAATTAAGTTTGTCATTTTGCTTTTTCAGATTATGTAAAGTTTAAACAAATTTTTAACAGAAGGAAAAGTTTTAAATCCCTGTATTCTTCTCTTGCTGTCTGTGAACATAATCTGAGCCCAAATAAGCCTCAGACAGATGTTTATCTTAAGTGCATTTTCATACAAGATAATACCAGAGACTTGGAATGAAGATGTCAAGTGACCTTATAAAAAAAGCCTCGGTGTGGGTGTTCAGCTCTCTGATCCTGGTGCAAGATCCTTGGTAAGATAAAAATCAAAAATAAGCAATAGAACATGATGTGAAAAGCCCACTGCAAGAGCATATCCATCTCTCTGGTGATGAAAGGAAACTGTGCCCTCTTAGACTCATAGAATGTTTGAATTGTTAAGGTAGGAAATGACTTTTAAGACCATCAAGTCCAACCATCAAGTTCACCATTAAACCATGTCCTCAAGTGCTATATCTACTCATTTTGGAACACTTCCAGGGATGGTGACTCCAGAACTCCCCTGGGGAATCTGTTCCAATGCTTTACAACTCTTTCTGTGAAAAAAAATTTCCTCATGTCTAATCTAAACCTCCCCTGGTGCAACTTGAGACCATTTCCTCTTGTCCTGTCGCCTGTTAACTGGGTGAGGGAAGAGACTCACAACCATCTCACTACAACTCCTTTCAGGTAGTTGTAGGGCAAGATTAGGTCTCCCCTGAGCCTCCTTTTCTCCAGGCTAAACAACCCCATCTCCCTCAGCAACATCCCATAACCCTTCCACCCCCAGTCAGAGGAGGCTGTGGACCACAAGGCCCCCAGAGTGTCCTTTTGGCCATGGCAAGAGAGAGCCCTTGTGACTTTGGAGACTTCCTGGCATTTATGGATTTCTACAAACATTCAACAGGCAGGAGAGAGGGTAGATGATGGACAAAGAAGTATGAAAAAGTAGGAGACAGAAGGGATAAAAACACACCAGGATTAAACTGATTTATGTAAGATGACAATACAGGTTTGTACAGGTGTACTGTGAAGAGAATAGGCAAGTGTAAGGAAAAGTGAGTTGTGTTGTGTCCTTTTCCACTCATATCTAACCTCATGTTAGGTACTGAGAAGAAGGTTTTGGCAGAATCTGATTCCTAGCTTGTAGTGGCTGATAGGAATGGGGATCGCTTCAGGTAGGATTAAAGGACCTGGAAATTTTTAAATGCCTTAATATAAGTGATGAAGGGAAAAAATGAGAAAATCATGGCTAAACTAAGGGCTGATAATAAAATTAGTGGTGTTTTATGCTTGGTTTTCTGGTTACAGAGAAACATCCCCAGGAAGACCTTTGACACCCAGAAAGAGCACAGCACTGCTGGACGGACTGTGCCATCCTGCCCAACTCCAAATCAAGCAGAATAACATAAAAATCAGCCGAAAGTGCAATGCTTTAGCTCTGATGGCTCTTCAGACCACTCATTTTTCAGCTTTCATTCAGCCACTGGCCCCTTTACCACATCGCACAGATGCCCCAAGAAGAGCATGGCAAACACTGGTTGCACGCAGCAGCAAAGCAGGCTCAGAGAAAGTGTTTGCAGCACCAAAGTTACAAACATGCACCAAAACTTACACCTGCCTTGAGGGGGAACAATGCTGGGAAGAAGGTTTGAGGCGCAATGGGAAGATGAACCCTTTGTCCCTTGCAATCTTGTCCCTTCTGCTTGCAAACAAGTAGTCTTAGACTCTATTTTCCCCCCTTTTAATGTCTAAGGTTGGTTGCTGGCAACCTATCAAAGGCCAATAATGTTCCTTGCTCAGTCTGATCTTGACCACAGCTCTGTCTTGAGCCAGCAGAGGAGGTGGGGGCATAATTAAACAGACCTGTCCTGTCCAAACTGCAGAAGAGAGTGTAGAAAACAGGAATCTGGCGTCAGGCTGCATCTCTCTCACCATATGTGGGAGTTCACCTGGAGTTCACATCTGACTTTAACGTGAAGTTGGAGCTGATGCGTGGGCTCACATCCATCACATCCCTTGGCTGTAAGGAATTCAGCGGGGGAGCTTGTTTTGGTGGAGGAAGATCACAGGGATCTGCCAGCAGGAACTGAGCAGCAGCAAAGACTCCAGGCAGAGACAGGAAGGAGGAGGAGGAGTTTTAGGTAACACCATACACGTAGGTGTGAAACACATTGATTCTCTCAACCCCAAATTGTAATGCCTATATTCCAGTTTTAACTCCCTGGTACTCTAACAAAAGCCATGAGGAGAGACTTGTTGAAATATTTCTTTTTTTGATAAGAGATTATTTCTGTCTCTTGTGGTTTTGAGCTCTCCGAGTCAGAGCAGTGGGATGAGTTTTTATACAAGCACTCATGAATGTACAGCAAGCACTGAGGCTGAGTTTCAATATGCAGAGCAGGCAGGTTTGAGCTTGCTTTGACAAAAGCTGGGTCAAACCATAAGAGAAGCCCCATGGCCACACTTGCACTGCCAGCCTGGTTTACCTTTGTCAGGGCAATGCAAAGTTAACGGGGGCTGCACACCCAGCAGTGCAACAAACTCCTTCCCTAAATGCCATGCAATGCACCCTGCAAGCTGTGTGCAGGGAGCACAGGACTCAAAACTGTCTCACATTCCCCCCTCACAATTTGAGTGGATGACCTGAGCTGCTTTTCTCTACCACCACCTCCATGAGACAACTGGGTGAGCCTTTTTGCTGTAAAAGCACTCAGCGATATGAGCTTTGGCATCAATCTCTGCAAAGCTGGCTTTATTCAGCACTGTCCTGACAGCCCTGCAGAGCATTCCCTGTTAGAGCAGGATGGCAAAACAGAGAAAGAAGCAGCAAGAAAACCCTTCAGCCTCCAATGTGTTCTTCACAGCTGTTTGTGCACTCTGACTGTCTGGCCCGAAACGTGTATACAGGCTGCGTCCTAAGTGCCCTGATAAGATTGGGGCTCCAGAATGTGTTGTCCTGAGAACATTTGCTGCTGTTTATCTGCGAGCTGAAAAACTTTCCGAAGTCCCCCGGCCATCAGCCCCGACACCCTGGCTCAGAGCAGATGACAGGCAGAGGCGATACCCAACAGCTTTCGTGCCATGGGGTGATACCAAAGTGGCTGAGAACCCAAAAGCTCGCAGCGAGCTGTTGAGTCGGGTCTGCTGACACGGCGGTGGCTGTTGATACCCAGCACTGCTGCTCCTGTGGCATCCTGTGGGAAAGTGTGGGATCCGTCCCCTCCCCAGACCCGGGGCCCTCCTCACCCTCCTGGAACTGGTAGTCAGGAGGTGACAGCCCCATCCTCCCTCCTCCTCTCTTCCAGGCTGTCAGATCCAACTTCGGGGTGAATATATGCATCATCAGCTTATGAGTATACATAAATACATATAAATATAAATTTCTCCAGCACAGATGTTTTTAATGTGATGGATGTGGGAAAGGTGCCAGAGGCCTTTGGTGTGGGCACCTGTGTTTTTCAAAGTGTAGGCACTTTGCAGTGCCATTGGGTAGGGGCTGTTTTAAAGCTGAGGGGATTGACATCGAGCTGTGCCTACTTTCCTTCGATGTGCAGGATGAGGAAAATGTGGAGAAACCTCCCAGTGTGGTGGTCCCAAGACTACCCACCCACAACCTGCGGGTCTCTGATCTGCTGACAGTTATCCCAATATATTAGATGTTTAAGTCATTTCTATAGAAAAATAGTTTCTGGATTTATTTTTCCATTTTTCAGCCAAAAAAACCCTCTACTAGGAGTGAGACTTAATCTTCTTACTGTATACATCCCTATAAATCCTTTCATACTCAGTGTTGTGTGGTTTAATGGCTTAATTAGTGAATGTTTATGAAGCACTCCTGATATCTTTGCTTGAAAGATGATGTAGAAGCACAAACTTGCAATATTTTCATCACCCAATTAAGTTCAAACAACATATAGGGAAGAGATTGATTTACATAACTCAAGAATTTTATAATTCTTCCAGAGCTTGCAAAAACTCAGAGAAGACTTCAGCTGCTCCAGCTACCAACTGCTGACAGTCCTGGAGGTTTCTGGTAACCTGTGTCCTGTGGGAAGGGAAGGCATTTTCTCTGAGAAGTTGGTGTTTTTCAATCCTGCACAGTCTGCAGGGTGGTGAAACGTGTTTGGCACCGGGGCTTCCCCCTACAGTTTGAATTCCAGGCACTAGTTGCACTAGAGAAACCCTGTGAAGACTCTGAAGTTAGGCACTATTTCTGGAAGTCCTCCTCATCAAACAAGCTAAAAATAACAATAAATGCCCCAAGATTTTTGCCAGGGGGGGCAGCAACCAGGGCCCATCATGCTTAGTTCCCACCTACACAGCTCTGGAGTGAAGGCCTACATGGAGTTATTTGCTTTCTTTTCATCCACACCCCTGATGTCTGTTAGCAGCAGTGGTTTTAATCAGTGATTTACGTGCTTTTTGTATCCAGAGCAAACACAGAGTCATGGATTTCCTCCCACGTGTATTGCTTTGTTCGTGTGTTTTGCAGTTTTGAAGTCTCTAATCCTCTTCCCAGCTGAGCTGGGAATCTGGTCTGTGCCACCACCACACAGCCAGTTCCAGAGATGGGCAAAAAGCCTCTATTTTGGAGAAATAGCTGCCATGCAGGAAAGAAATCCTGGAGGTGAAACAGGTATTCCGACAAAATGTCAGCTGGAGGGATGGTCTTGAGCAGAAAAACAAACTCCTAGGCATTACTGGGAGAGGTACCAACATGCTGCTCCATAAATGTGGGGTGAGTCTTCACCAGGTTCCCATCTCCCCCTTGCCCAAATGATGCTGCTGAGTTAGTGCAGAGAAAGGTGACAGGCAGGATCAAAGGTATGAAACAGCTCTCGTGTGGAGATGGATTTAATAGAGGGGACTCTTCTGCCTGGAGGGCAGATAAAGTGAAGGAGGATGTGATAGAGGGGTATAAAATCATGACTGGCCTGGAAAAAATGAATGGAGGGGACTCTGGCTCCTCTGATCCAAGGGCTAGGGAGGTGTCAAATAAACCAGCAAATGGCATGTGGGATAGAAATAAAATGAGATATTCTGCACTGCCTGTGCACTACAGCTTTGGAGCTTGGATGCTCTAGATATTTTGGGGGTTTTTGGTGGTTTCAGAATGTGACAGCGCAAAGCAAAGGATGAAAGATCCTCCAGGGGTTGCCAAGCACTGAGAGTTTGCTGGGGTGTCACATGGCACTGCTCCTGTCTGCTCACCCTGCCCTTGCTCACAGGTGAGAGTGGGAGAGTGGGCAAGACCGAGCTCTGGCTTGGCACAGCCCAGCTGTTTTTGTGTTTCTGTTATGCGACATTAATTTGCCAAAAATGAGCAGTTTCCTGTTAGCATGTCCAGACAACAGCTCTGTTTTAACACACCAGGAGTGAGCCCAAACACAGCATTCAGAGTGAAATCTGCCTGTTCTGGAAAACCTCCTCTGTGATGGTTCTCACCCAGACATGTAATGGGCCTCCAGCACACAGCCAAGCAATGTAATTTCCATATTTTCTCCTCAAGGCTCTCTGCAAAGAGGTTTAGCCACGAAACCTGAGCAAAGGCAGGAGCTCAACACTGATTTTTTCCTTCCTATTTCCTCCCCTAAACACAAGAGCCCCTTCCTGCTTTTGATTTTGTCATTAAATCAAAGCTCGTCCTTCATCATCGTTATGAGGACATTACAAAATCCTTACTGATGTGCTTCCTGACTCTGCACCTTCTAAAATAACTCCCAAAACTTGGGGACACCATTCCCCTTCATGGTGGTCAGGTAGCACTACCTTCTCTCTTCGCTCAGCTACAATTCCATTTTGATGGACTTCTAAAATGTAGAACCATGGAATATCTCAAGTTGGAAGGGACCCATAAGGATCACTAATTCCATCCCCCTGCTCCTTGCAGGACTACCTAAAATCAACCCCATGACTAAGAGCACCAATCTGTGAATTCTGGCAGGCCTGGTGCTGTGACCACTTCCCTGGGCAGCCGTTCCAGTGGCTGACCACCCTCTCAGCGAAGAACCATGTCCTAATGTCCAAACTGAACTTACCCTGGCACGGCTTCATTCCATTTCCTCGCGTCCTATCACTGGCCATGTCACGAGTTCGCTCTGATCTTCCTCCCACCTAAGCCCATGTAAATTTGAAACATTCCCTCTCCCTTTGATCCAGGTTGCCAGCGTGAAGAATCTGGCTCTGAAGTCTGGACAGAGGATGTAGCCAAAAGAGCTGATGGAATTCCAAATCCAAAGTTATCCACAGGACTGTCTTAGTCTTCTGGCTCACTTGAGACCTGGTCATGTGCAGGTCCATGTGTTTCTTCAGTGTTAGTGAAATTTGGAGAGATATAATGCACCGCTTTTAGCCTAGGCAAAATGCAACAACTAAACAAATTAATTCAGTCTCATTTACAATATATTATTGTCGTATACAATCTGTCCTCTCTCCTTCACCGGCTGTATTTTCACTTTTCCTTAGTACAGGCCTTTCAAACATTGCAGTACTGTCATTGCTTCTAATTCAGTATTGTTTCAGGCCCCTCTATCCCTGTGTACACTGGGAGAGCACAGGGCTCGGAGAGCAAAATAAATCTTTGAGTCTCGAAGCCGTTTTTTTAGTTTATCATTTTATTTGGAGATCGTTTAGGGTTTCCCCTCAGCTGTGAAATTACAGCCTATACACTAGTAGTTATTTTGTCCCTCAAAACACCTTGTCACTGAATTATTTCATGCAGGAACTTTCTTATAACTTATCTCCTCCTCTGACTTTTTCACACTTAAAGGTCACAGTCCTCTGCCTCTGATATCACCAGCTCTCACTGTGGAAAGGGTAAGTCCCAACATGTGGCAGGAATTTGAGGAGGAGACAAAGGACTGCAGGGAAAAAAAAGCATCTTTTCTTTTTTCTTTTTTTTTTTGACAGATAATTTATGGGCTGTTAGAGAGGACAGAAAAAAAGGTAAAATAAAGGGGAAAAGAGCTGCTGGTTGGAGCCAGGCAGGACAGACATTGCCAACCAGAACTCATGGCTGCACACAGATGTGGGCCCCACGTCTCCCTTGCTCCCTGTATGGATTTTGCTGCCTATCTCACCACTTCTGAACAATATTATCCAAAAAAAACCCATCACCTGAGTGGCAACCACTCTCCTGCCTACCCAACAGCAAGATGCCCTTGTAACAGGCCTTATAAATACAGCTTGCAAAATGTTCAGTGGAGTACCTGTGCTTGCAACAGGAGCCCAAGGCAGGGGTGAAGTCAACATGAACTGAAGTTGTCTTCAACTGAATTCACCCCAAAACAGCCCTGATGGGGTTTCAAATCTGATTTGGATTTTAGTAGGATACAAACCAGAGCAGAAAGATCTCTTGGACAAAAGAAATGAGGGCTTGCTGGGTGAGAAAAATGGAAGTAAAATAGGCTGGGGTGGCTGGTGGGTTCCTGAAGGCCTTTCAGCTCCTCAGACCCTACAGCCAGGTGTGCTCAGATACACCCACGTGTCCTATTTCAAGGTCAACATCAACTACAGAACTCCCCGTGTCCAGATTTAGACTGGAATCCAAAACACATAAGGGACAAGTTAATTTTGCCTCTGATAAAAGGGGAGGGCTGGCCAGCAGATTTTGCTGTCGTTTCAGTACAAGTGGAAAGGAAAGGCAAGGACTATTCCCACAAGAGGCCTACACAGACTACACAATCCAGGTTTCCATTCGGCTGGAAATATGTTAAAGCTAAATGAATTTCCTTTGGAAAGGCAGAAGTTTTACTGAGACAATGCACTGTTCTAACACACTTTTAAAGTAATGAAAACTGTTGTAGAGGCTCTGCAAGAAGCCAGAGCAGCAGGTTCTCCCAAACCAAACCGTATTCCACCATGACTTGTTACACAAGGAGCAGACAAGCAGGCAATGATGGAACAATGGATATAGAGATGGAAGGGCATTTATAGATAAATAGGGATTTGTAAATACTAAATTGAGTCTTAATGGACTTGCATTCTCTGCCAATATATTTACAAGGAAAAGGGATTAACAAGGAGTTTGGCACAAAGATCTCCATCTACAGAGCTGATATTCAGAAGGACCTGTTCTTTGAGAAAAACCCTTATGTGGGTAGTCTAAAAACTACTGTGGAAAATCCATCTCTCACAAGATGCTGACTTATAAAATGTTTGCTTTTTTGTTTTCCATGATGAGCAGAGGCTGAGGTCTGCACCACTGCTCTGAGGTAGATTCTGCCTCTGGAAGGACTTTAAATACTGTTATTATGAAATGATACAGATGTGCTTGGCTTTGCTGTTGATTTCCAATAGGTGTACGTGAATAATTGATTTTGCTCTGTATTGCCAAAGGAGAAAATTTAGAGGAGGAAGCAGAATATTAAATAAAAACTAATTTTCCTGTTTCCTCTGACTCAAAGCCACACTGTGCCTTGTTTTGGTTTTATTTTCCCATCAGTGTTAGTCCACTGCAAATTCATTGGAAAAGTGAACTACTCTGCTAATAATTGTGCATTTCTTGAGGGGGAGTCCCTCTGATGCACTACATCCAGTTTGTATCCAAACACTGGATGCAGGTTTTGGCTGGGGTAAAGTTACTTCTCTTCACAGTAGCTCATACAGTGCCATGCTTTGGATTTGTGACCAGAACAGTGTTGATAACACTGGAATGATTTTTAATTATTGCTGAGCAGTGATCACACAGCATCATGGCCTTTCCTACTTCTCCCGCTGCCCCACCAGCAAGGCTGGGAGTGAATGAGAAGTTGGAAGGGGGCACAGCTGGGACAACTGACCCCATCTGGCCATAAAGGGATTTCCCACACCATATGATGTCTTGCTCAGCAGTAAAAGCTGGGGAAGAAGGAGGAAGGCAGGAAGTTCAGGGTGATGGTGTTTGTCTTCCCAAGTCACGACCACATGTGATAGAGCCCTGCTTTCCTGGGGATGGCTGAATACCTGTCTTCCAGTGGAAACTAGTGGATGGGTTTCTTTTTTTGCTTTGGCTTTACATGCTGAACTGCTTTTAACTCAACCCATGAGTTTTTTCACTTTTACCTGTCTGAGTGTCTTCCCCATCCCACCATGAGTGAGGAACTGCGTGGGGCTGAGCTGCCCACTGGGGTTGAACCATGACACTGGGGACTGTCAGTTCTCCCACAGCACTCCTGGTTCTCCACACCTCTGAAATAACTTGCCCATTACAAGCCACCTGAACACAGTCACTATCTCAGGTTGCTGTGGCAACTTCATTAATTTCAAGCTGAATTGAGCTGATTATGTCCCAGGATAGCATCCACCTTAGCCCATATTCCCACTGCATGGCACAACTGTGACCTTCAAGCAAATTGCTGCTCTTCTCAGTGGGAGCAGAAGCAGCCACCCACGAGCCTCACAAGATGAGAGTTTCCTATCTTCATCACAATATATTACAGAAAAGTTCAGTCTTGACTCCTTCCCTGCACCGTCTGAACCATCAGCATTACTGAACTATCCAGGAGCATGAAATGCTCATGCATCACAGTGGATTTAGTCTTTCTATACCATTTTCATTCATTTTTGTCCCTCATCTCTACCTGACAGATTCTGTGCATCCCAGGCAGGACTCTGCAGCACAAACACCTCCTGTGCAGGAACAACGTTGGGTATTTTCTTTATTTTTTCCCCCCCAAGCCAATTTTTATTCTGCTCACAAAGTAAAATTAGCAATCTCAAATCAAATTTTAACATGTTGAAGCCAAATACTTTGCAGTAAGAATTGCTGGTTTAAGTGTAGAAGCCTGGGGGACAAGGTGTGAATGCACTGGCATGTCTCAAACTCTGAGAGCTGGAGAAGGAGCCTGTGTGGAGATAGGGCAGCATTTCCCTTGGGACCAAATTCCCTTTGCTGCTCCATGGAGACCACACTACACAGAACAGCACAAGCACAGGAATGGGATCAAGGAGTGGGGAAGACAAGTAGGGGGCATTAAGGCCGTCAAAGACCCTCAAAGCCTTCTGACCAGTTGCCAGAAGGATCTAGGAGAATGGACTGCATTTGCATTTGCATTTGCATGAGAAGTGAGAGACATAATCCCAGAGCAGGGAAAACTTACCTGTGAAAAGGTACCCCCATGAAACCTGGTCAGTGCCCCAGGACCCTGGACACCAGTTTGGCTGGATCAGCACTGGAACCAGGACTTGTGATCTCCTTTCCTCTCCCATCTGATCTCCCTTTCACTCTCTCTTTCTTCCCTCTCTTCTTTTATACTATTATTCCTCTTATTATTAGAGGGTAGGGGCAAAACTTACCAATATCCATGCTGAGTGTGTAGTTTGCCAATAAAACTCTGTGAGCTTTGTTTTGGGACCATTTTGGCTTTTGCCATTCTTTTTCGACCACAAACATCTAACAGTCTTGGGTCTTCCCTTCCACACAGGAATGGGACACAAGACTAAGGGGAAACTTACTAAATATTGCAGATATTTAGGTAGGTCATGAAGCCCTAGATGAGCACACCCGGAATGTGTTCAGTGAATGGATCACTGCTTTATCCATCGACATTTACCAAGGCAAGGCTCATAAAATAACTCACTCATTTTTGTGGATATGTGCTTTTTAAGAAACCTCTCAAACTGCAGTTTCAAAATTACCAGATATCAGGTTTTTTCCATTACATTAGGACATCATCACCATTACACGGGTGCTGTGTTTGGCTGCTGCTGTTATTGAGTCCTCTGATGTTTGTGCAAGGAAAAAAATCACTGCACTTCAGATTATTTAACACCTAAATGAAATGGAGCTTGTTCATCCCACGGAGTTGCTAGGCAGCCATGGCAGAGCAGCGAGCAAGGACGAATAAACAGCTCAAGGAACAGGAGCTGCAGCAGGGTAGACCCTACTCCTACAAGCGTGTGCGAACCACACGTTTTGTGAGCAGAAAATTATGCAATTAGGTGAGGAATAAGGCAAACTGCTTATGAAGCTGTTCTGAAAGTTTTCAGCATTTTTTTTCCCTTTCAGAAATTTCAGATGGGAACAAGTCGGTATCCAAGTTCCCTCCCACTCTCCCCTATGGAGCAGAGACGCAAGGGATTGGCTCCTTTTCTATGATAGGACACTCTCCAGAAGAAAAATACAGCCTGGGAATTTCAGAAACTTCAGAGCAGTTCAGGTTTTTCATTTTACAAAGAGCACCATACTGGTAGTTATCAATTAAATGGGAAAAAAAGTGTTAAATATTTCACCCTGGCATAAGCTTTCCAGAGGCTCAGGAGGAGACTGTCTCCACTGTCAGAAGAAATCTGAGTTTATCAGTATGCCAGCCTGATATTCTGACACCTGGTTTTTTGCAAAACTGACCATACAAGTCCTGATTCCACTCCAAAAATTACCAGTTGCTAAGACAGCCTTCCACAGCACCCTCTGATGCACTTCATGTTGATGCATAAGCAGCAAGGTAGAGGTTATAGTGATGAAGGAACACGGATCATGGAGAAAGGTGCATTCCTCTCCTGGGAAGAGAATTTCCCTGCTGGGAAATTGGCACTGGGCCCTCTGGGTCTGGCTTGTGAACAACATCCTTTGGTGGAGCACCGTGGGCTTTATGAAACTGGATATATCCAGAGCTGTTCTTCAACTGCACAGTGACTATAATAACATTTAAAAAGAGATGTATGTCAGAAAATGTAGCAACCAGTCACTTTGTATTTTTTTGCTTTCAAATGCAAAATAGCTGTTTTGAGTTGAGTCTGACAAGACTGGAATTCTGTCACAAATTTACAAGTTCTTGACTTGGAAAGAATGGTTCACATTTATTAAAAAATCTTTCAAGAAACTTAGTTTTCTGGATATAAACAACATTCATGAACCTCCTTAACAACATGACATTTTGTTCTGGAGTACCTACACAAAGTGCTTTTCATCCATTTGAAGATGAAAGAATGCATTCATTAAAACAAACCAAAAAATGGTTGAGTAATTATTTTTGAAGTGGGGGTGGGAAAAAGGTGTGTAAAGATGTGCCAGGTTTCATATGCAGCTGATGGGTTTGTTCATCTAAGCGAGGATGTCTGGGTCTGGTGGGGGCACCAACTGGTACAGCCAGCAGGGAGAAAAACACTTCATGGTCTAGAAGTGCCTCTGTCTCTATAGTGACCTCAGTGGGAGTTTAGGGTGAGCAGCATTTCTGCAGGAGCCTGCATGGTAGACTCGTTAATTGAAATGAGATTAATCCCCTCCAAGAGGTGTTTGCAGGAGGCAGAGGGGCTGCGCTGCTCTGGGATCAGCTTTTAAAGGGAGTGGTTGGAAGATGAGCTCTGTCCCTGCACCGAAGCTTTCTGCCTGCTGTATGACCCCTCAGAGAGCTGCCTTGTGCATCAGATATTTGGGAGATCTGAGCCTATCCAGCTCTGCCATATAAGGGATTTCACGGAGCGTGTCTCCATCATGCCTGCTGGGTATTATCTGTATAACCCCTTCGGGTTGGATTATCTCCTTTACTGAAATCTGTTCCATATAAGGGGCTGGGAAAGGGTTGTGCTTCTCCATCTGCTCGTGCCTTGGAGTGGCGAAAGGACTGTGTGCCTGCAAGGACTTGGCTCCAGCCCCAAACCTCCCCATGCTGAGAGGGCTGGAGCAGTTGGCATGGGAGCTTGTTCTCGCTGTGATTTGCCACCCTCCAGCCCTTCCCCATGAAAGTTCTTCAGAAATTGGGTAGTTTGGTTAGATAATGGTCTTTAGTGCCAGGTAGGTGATGCCCAAATGCCAGTGCAGGGTATGAAATCAGCTCTCAAACACGTCATCCCTGGGAGAAGTCAACACCCAAACCTTGTGCCAGCATCCAGGAAAGTGTGGTCAGTTTTGTTGTCATGGAACTGCTACAATTCATTTTATTTGCAGCAAATGCACTGTCTAATCTCCTTTATAAGTACTAAGATCCAGTAGCTGTAGGTAAGATTGATGTACCACAACAAAGGAGAGACTTTGAGAAGCAAAAAGATTTTCCACCCATTCCTGGGATGCCTAATAATAAGTTCATGGCAGAAAACAACCCATGGTCAAATCAACTTTCACATCCCCCCATGAGTATGTGGCCTGTTTTGTATATGAGTGATTCTTTATAAAATTTTACTCCCATAAAATCTTTTCTTTCCTCGTTTTGTATATGTGCCAAATGGCGAGGAAAGCCAGAGGCAATTAAAACAAATATGGCTTGAATTACAGGCCTGTTCCCACAAGACCGTGTGATAAGTAAACGGATTAAGATGTGCAACAAGGAAAAGTAGATGCTGTAGAGAGGCCACTTTCTCAGAACTGGCATTGGCCCTGGATTTCTTGTGCTCGCCCCTCTCCCTGCGAGCCAGGGTCTCTCCAGCACCACTCCATGCAAGGTGGATGAAAAGGGCTGCACCTCCATTCAGTGCCTGGTCCCACCATCCTGCAGTGTGGAGCCAGGTCTGCTAAAAGGCCAGGTTTTACCTCCCCAGCCCAAATTCCAGCACCTAATTCCAGTGTGTTTTTTCTGTGGGTGAAAGCAAGTAAAGAGCTTCATGCTCCCAAAGCAAAGAGAGTAAGAACATCAAAATACTGGAGGATGGGGGAAAATGAAAAAGGTTGTCTGTCTTAGACCTCTGCTGTCATATCAGATCGGGGAAGGCAGAAAAGGTCATAATATTTATTATTTCAATAGTGCATTTCCTCTGGTACACTCTTGGTAGTGCCACCTTCTTCACTGTGATAAGACAAAAGGATTGGGATTTGGGGAATGCTGCATCCCACACTAGCACTGAGGAAGGCATGGTTCAAGTGCAACTTCAGTCACACTCAAAGGGACACCTTCGAGGTGTAGCAGATCTTTCCATTCATTCTGAGACAGATTTGAGAAGGAAATTGAAGAAATGCTGAATGCAGAGTGACCCCAATGCAAGTGTTGATCAGGAAAGTATTAATGTGTGTGGTCTGGTCTCTCGAGTAGGGACGAGGCTCCCTCAAAAAGTCAAGGAGAGACAAATCATCTGGACAGCACTGTGGTGCCTCTCTATCTTATGACAAATTTCTGTTCCACACAATCTCAGTTCTCTACATTGTGGTGACTAATACATTAAATCTCATCCTCAGCCCTTTTCCATGAAATTCTGGGCCAATCTTTGCTTTTGCGTTACGTTTGTGGTGACTGGGATGGACATGGGCAGATCTTGACATCACCATGGGTTTGAGTCACAGGAACACCATTAATCACCAGGGAAAATGATGCCCCAGCAGAAAGCTTGAAACAAGGTCACACTTCAATATCTTTAGATTGTTTAATGTCCTCAGAAGCCAGGGCTTGGTCCACATCCCTTATGCTGATTGCTCTGGCATAGAACCTTTTGAATGGATAACTGGTAATTCCCCTCTGGCTTTTGGCCAGAACTCTCCACAGGAAATTTTTATTTAGCTGGCATTTCTTTTCTTTTTTTCTTTTTTTTTTTTTTGATGCTGGCAACATGATTTTGAAAAACAGGAAAAAATGGTGCCTTTGCAATGGTGTCTGCACTTCCCTGAGCTGGGGAAGAGTAGGAGAAAGAGAAATCTTTCTTGTTTCACTGTCAAGGAAAATTAACCAGACAGCTTAATGTGAAAATTCCATCTAAAATGATGCTATTTTAACAACTTTTGCCATTTTTTCCTTAAGAAAATGTTTATTAGAATTTTTCCTGTTTATTAGAATTTTTCCTTCATTGTCATATCCCCATGTACCACAGAGGAATGAGTCTCTGGGTAGGACACGTGGAGAAACCTGCTGCAAGGCAGAGGGGAGAGGTAGCAGGAGGAACAAGGTGACTTTTATTTTTTGCTCTGCATTTTACACTGCAGAAAAGAACATCCCAGACTTTAATCACAACCTCCACATTGGGTCAAAGTGAAAAAGTAACCTTATAAACCTCACAGAAAAGTGACTTTCAGTGCAACTTGAGGTTGCTAGGCCTCGATTCAGGGCTTTTTACCTTTTATGTTTCTGTTGCACTCCCACTTAACACTCTTCTTTCTGCAGATGAACCTCCCATGCACACTTTTGACCCAGTATTTGCTGGTGTCAAACACCTACAAAGCAAGACCTGCCAAAGCTGGTGTAGGTGACGCACTGCAAAGATCCAGCTGAATTCTTCAATCTTGTGACCAGTGACAGGAATCGAGGGAATGACACAAAGCTGAGTCAGGGAAGTTTAGGTTAAATATCAAGAAAAAGTTTTTCACCCAGAGGGTGATTGGGAACTGGAACCCAGGGCAGTGGTCACAGCACCAAGCCCGACAGAGTTCAGGAAGCATTTGGACAACGGTCTCAGGGACATGGTGGGATTTTTGGGGTGTCCTGTGCAGGGCCAGGAGCTGGACTCCATGATCCTGATGGATCTCTTCCAACTCAGCATATTCTGTGAACAGAGAAGAAAGGAGGGAACATGTGAGTATCTGAGTTAGAGCTGTTTCAAATCTTAGCACAGGCCACAAATTTGGACAGCTAGGAAGGGGTGAATGGGGTCAAAAACCAGTGTGGTCTATAGCTTAAATAGACAAATAAATATAACAGCACTGCTGACCTGGTTTTCCTTGCCAGATCTTGTTGCTCATTGAAAACAGTCAGTAATGTTAAGTATTTACAATACATACATCAATTTATGAGCCTTCCTCCACCCAGGCTGCTGTGCCAGAGATGTTTTTAAAACTTTTGCTTAGAGGGGAAATTTGTCCTAAGTGGGAATTTGTGAGCTGGTCAACAGATGCTCTAGGTGTGACCCCCCATAAATTGGTTGCAGTATTATTGTGGGTATAAACAGCAATAATGCAATTTCTCTTAACCCAGTGCAAAAAATAGTGCAATATTTTCCTGGCCTAAGAGGTCAGACTGTCCTCACCTGGCTCCCTGCTTTGGCAAAATGGTCTGGCTTAGCCCTGTACCAAACATGGGTGATGGATCAAGTTGTTCCAGTCTGCTCTTTAGGGACCCACCTCATCTCGACACTGTCCCTACACACTCTTCTTCCAGTCTAGCAAGAGGAAAGGAATAATCCCCCAGGAGCACAGGTCTGTCCAGGGCATAAACAATGTGAACTTATTGCTGATACAGCCCTGTATGATCTGGGGGGAAAAAAACTTTTGCATGTGGCAAATCCTGTTCCTGATTAATACTGTGATTAATACTCTTATTTTACCATATTTGCCCTTTTTAATGATTATGTTATACTGAGCCCCACAATTCTGCTGTAATCAGTCTCTAGATCAGTTGTGGGTCTTGTGTGGGTCATCATAGAATGCTCCGAGCCTCAGCCATGCCTCCTACAACAGGGGCAAAAATGGGGAGGATGGCAACTAGAATTATCATTATCATGACTGACTGAGCAGGAACAACCCTCTGAAGAGGGTGGAAAATTGATTTTTACCTGATTTATTGCTATTTATGCACATGCTCATCCTGTCTTCCGGAAATGGATACCAAGGCTTCAGCTGATCTACTCATGTGAGTTAAGTTAAGTACTTCAGAATTTGCAGGCTTTGGGCCTAAATCCATGACAGCAAAGCATCTTGCTGCATGCCTTGAATTTATCTAGACCAGAAACCTCTATTTCAGCTTGAAACTTCCCAGACCCTCTGCCTGTGCTTTCATAAGAGGATGACCTTAAGCCCCCGACATATTCTGTTGAAATGTGATTTAAAGTTCTGGCAGAAAGGCAAAACTGCTTCTTTTTTTTTTTTTTTTTTTTTGTCCCCAAGAAAAACACAATAAACAAACATAAGCTGCTGCCTTTCTGTGGCTCTTTGCTTCTTCTAGTAGATGGATTCCTTGGTCAGACAGGTAAGACACGATTGAATTTGTGAGCCTAATGCATATCAGTTCATGCACCCTAGACTAGCTCCCAAAACTGCACATCGCACCATCTGTCGTGAATAGGTGGAGGGCAAATGGCAAAAGAAAATCTGCCTTGCGACACAGAAGAAAATCATTAGCACTGGAAAGGGTGCTGTTACCTGAAAAAAAGGCAACGCATGCCTCAGGGAATGAGAGCTCATTAGAGTGCTTGCCTCTGTTTCCTTTACTGTTAACCTTCGTGGGTAAACATAAGCCCAAATGTTCATTTAAAGGATTTTAATGCTCAGTCACACGTGATTTTCAAGCACTTCCTAGATGTCTGTGATTGCCACAAGCTGTTTTCTCTCTCCTTCACAGCATTTGGGCTTTCCCTCCGTATTGCTCCACATCTCAGCCTGTGGAATTCTGTAACAGCCTCTCTATGAAAATGTTTCATTTTCTCTGTCCACCCTCTCACAGAGCATCACCAGAAGCCATCAGCTTCCTCATAGAGCTGCTCTTCATCGTGGTGCAGTGCAAGGAACAGGCCAGGCTTTACCAAGCAGGTTTCAAAACAATCTGTACAATCAAGGGTCCAAATTACATCAGTCAGGCATTTGTTAAACATCACCACATTCCCCAGTATTTCCCCTAATTCCAGGCTGACTCAAACACTCGTGTGAATGGATTGTGCCTTCAGTGAGGTTTGGATTATGATCCTTCCATACGACACAGGGGTGCTGCCATGCCAAAATCCCCATTTTATTTCCACTCATCAGCCCAGAGGAGGACAGCATCCCCTCTTCATTTAAATGATTCAATTACGAACTTCCCCAGTGCTCGCTCTGTAATGAATTCCTTGATCAGAAATACTCGAGACGTTGCTAGTCCTGGGTGTAATTGAATCTTTGTTCTGTGACTCGAACCTGCTATCAATACTTATTGAAGAACTGAACACACGCTTGTCCACTGAGTGCTTAAAAGTGACTCAGGTTATTATGTTGTGGTTGATTTACAACAAAACCATCTGAATTATGAACTGCGTGAGGAAGAGCTAATTGAATCTTAAGGCTGATGGTGCTTCAGACTGTGATTAATACCAAGTCAAAAGTCTTCCCCAGGGATGTTGGCATCAAGAGATGTTCAACAGCTCCACAGGCAAGTTTTATAGTGGGACAAGTCTTTTATTGGCAAAATGGGATTTATCTTTTTAGAGGTGGATAATCCACAAGTTAAACCAGTATGAGCTGCAAAAAATCGCTATGGGAAGATTGTTGAATGGCTGGAAAATTAAGAAAAAGAATAAAATCCTGCATCAGATTCATTTTCTTTCATTGCATTTTAGCTTGCAAATTTATGGAGGCAGCTTTAACCAGGTGCCTACATGCAGCTTAACTTGAAGATTTAGATGCCAAGAGCAAGTTTGCTGCTGTTGCTACTGCTCAGCAAATGCTAAACTCTCAAAGTACATTATTAATTGAACCTAATAAATAGTTGGTGGAGAGGGATAAGTTCCTCCAGAGTCTAATTCATCCCACTTATCTGAGATATCTAATTTAAGAGGGGATGAATTGTCCTTTGTGAGGCACCCATCAGAGACTGCAGATGGACCTTTTTGCTCCTCACCTTAAGAGAAGTTATATTAAAGGAAATACTACCTGGAATGACCAACTGAGAGAGGAGATAACCTCTTGCTCAGTTTGTGTGACCAGTCTTTGCCCCTGTTTTCCCTGCACACATATATCTTCCTCCCAGTGATGAGAGCTGGGTGTATGTTGTCTGGTCCACCAATGCAGAGAACAGCAAAAATACAGAGGCACATGACGGGCAAGATTAATACCCTTCAGCTTCAGGCATTTGCCATTCAGGCTCCTGCACCTCGTCAGGCTTAGCTCTTGTTGCAGTCAGTGCAGAGAAACACTCACTTTGGGGACCTGATTCATCTGACCAGCTTTAGAGGACAAGGTGGATTGTACTTCCAAACTCATGCACCCTTCCCACTCCCAAATTCCAAGGTCTATGAGAAAAGCAGATAAATAACTCATAAATGGGTGTTTTCAGCAGTTTAAGATGTTTAATCACATGAGACCCACTTTTACAGTCATTGCAACTGGTGTCTGGGATAGACCCAAATCACAGACCAGAGCAGGAAAGCTTTGGGTGGCTGCTCCTTGAGCAAGAGAGATACTGATATGTCCAGGATGAGGAGCCATAAGTGTTTGAATTAGCCTAATGCACTTGATGTCACATATTTATTTTCAAGGTCCAGTACATACCTTCTGAAAACATCTTCATGAGGTTGCTTCCCTCAGGACACTTCAGTCCCTCCTTGAACAGATGATGGATGAGATACTTTCTTTCACTCGTTTATTCTGTGTCTGTTACTCTAAAAACAAGGCAGCTTTTAGGGGAAGGG
This sequence comes from Edolisoma coerulescens, assembly GCA_013397115.1. NCBI lineage: Eukaryota > Metazoa > Chordata > Aves > Passeriformes > Campephagidae > Edolisoma > Edolisoma coerulescens. The sequence goes on along the minus strand of VWZW01001851.1, from coordinate 1,685,957 downwards.
AGGCTTTTGCTCTGATTCTGGCTCCCGGAAGTCCTACACTTGGGAAAGATAAAATTTCAAGGTTTCTTTCAGCTCTGTTTTTTTATGAAGAGCTGATTTCTACTTTCTATGAAAAGGCACATTGTTCATAGACTTATCGCACACAGTTTTCAGGATTACAAGATCTGTTCCTACTGCTTTTGGTGTTAGCAAAAATAATTCCTAACTCCAGAAGAGTCATTGTTATTTGTGGGCAGCTTTAAAGGATATGTTTGTATTTCTTGCTGAATTAAAAGCTGCAGATGTGGAAGCACAGCAAAATTTGAGTCCTTAACCAGTCCTACTTCTGCAAATACATAAACCAGATGTTCTTGTGATTTCTAAGCTGACATATATTCACTTCAGTGGAGTTAAAGGGATTTCCTGGGTGGATAAGGATTTAAGCCATTAACCCTGGTCATTCCCTCCTCCCAGCTTCCCAAAGTATCCGTTGTCCTCAGTGCCTGTCTCCTTGAACCCCTCTGTGTTGCACCCTCCTCACCTCTGATCAGCTTTTCCAGCCAGACATTTTGATGATTCTTACTGCAATACTTGTGCAGATGGCAAAATACATAATAAATATTTTATTCTCCAAGAACCCCATCATAAGAGCATTATCATGTGCCTGGGAAGGGGTTTATCATGCAGTGTTTCTGCCTTGCCTGGCTGTTAAAAAAAAATGCTGAGCTTGCTGTGCATGGGATGACAGATGCCTTTTCTTTTCAAATACCAATATTACATTCATGACTCAGGGTCCCCTTCGACTGTGAACTGATGCAGAGAAATGTGCCCATGTCTGCCACCTCCACCACCATCAAAAGTGGGATTCCCCTCACTCTCTTATTAATCAGATTGTGATATTGGCATTCAAATTTGGTGATGGCACAACATTAACCACTTGATGTGTGATCCCAACTGAATAGAAAAAGGTTCAGACAAGTTCAGGATATAGAAATTTTGTGTCTGCTGCAAGGAAGCAAATACAGAATAGAGAGCAGATCCAGGTGAGGGGGTGAGGTGAGAATAAAGACAAGGGAAAATAAAAAAGGCAAGGAAATGCAGTATTCTCAAATGGATCAACACTAAAACATTGAGCTCATGCCTCGTCATACATTTTCTGGTGAAGGTCACACTCTCCCACTGCCACAGACCACTGGCCAAAGTGGTGATAATTCTGTCTGCACTGCGGGATGAAGAAACCTTCCCTTAGCCTTGGCCTACAGGATGTTAAATATAAAATCTGATCTTTCTCCACAGTCTCATTTGATGCTCCTTGACCAGACAATGATAGAAATAGTTTCCATTAATTTCCTAGACTAAACCACATCTACACTCTTTGGGTATTCCTGCAAATTCAACCTCCCCCTCTCCCTCCAGGTTTCAAGTTCCTGTCTAAATCAACTGCACAAATGGAGTTTTCTCTCTGCCCATGAGCAGCTGAGCCAGGCTTTGCAATAGGGCTGACAGGAGAGTAGACCTCTATTAAGAGAGGTGGCAGCAAAGAACAACAGAGTGATTAAATGCAAAATTGAAATCATAATGGAAATTGGGGCACTGAAAAGAAATTTTAATTAAGTAAGCAACTGCAAATCAAACAAATGTATTCATTATTTAATCAACTAGTGAGTGCAGAAATCTCAACTAATCAGGAAAGTCTCGGGGAGCAGATAAAGAAACAAATCAAGAAACCAATTTAAAAGCCATAAGAAAATAGCACACATCCTTACTACAAAAGACTGTTTGTCTGAGAAACAGAAGGGAAGCTTCTTTTTTTTTCCCAAACATCATATTTCTTATCTTTGTAAGGCTCTTTTTTTTTTTTTCCTGGGATTTCAGATGCTATTTTCCTGCATAGTTGCTTTTAATCTGTTCAGTCACAGAAAGATTGACTATAAAGTGATGTATTTCTTCACCTGCTTCCACCCATTTTTCACCTGCTGCACAGACCCCTTGAGGTATCACAATAAATGAGTTTTTACAAAGGTAGATAAAACACTGGGTGCCCCGAGCTACTGCTCAGCTCCAGGTGCAATGTGGGGCACTGGCAGTGGAGAGCACACAGGAGAGGTGGCTGGGCTGTTCCACTGACATGAGCAGGGCCAGGAGAGGAACATGATTTATTATTAACCAGAGCTTTGCCAAAAATCTGCCAACTTGCCCCTGCTTAAGGGAAAGCAGGGATGCTGAGCACCTCATCTGTATGGTCCAGAGGAGGGACATGAAGGTGGTCAGAGGACTGGAGCACTCTCCTATGAGGAACGGCTTGAGAGAGCTGGGGTAGTTCAGCCTGGAGAAGAGAAGGCTCTGGGGAGACCTTAAAGCCCTTCCCAGTGCCTAAAGAGGCTACAAGAGAGCTGGAGAGGGACTTTGGACAAGGGCATGGAGGGGTGGGACAAGGAGGAATGGCTTTAAACTGGAAGAGGGGAGATTTAGATGAGATATTAGGAAAAAATTTTTTACAATGAGGGTGGTGAGGCCCTGGCACAGGTTACCCAGAGAAGCTGTGGCTGCCCCTGGATCCCTGGAAGTGTCCAAGGCCAGGTTGGATGGGGCTTGGAGCAACCTGGGCTAGTGGAAGGGGTCCCTGCCCATGGCAGGGGAGTTGTAACGAGGTGATCTGTAAGGTCCCTTCCAACCCAAACCATTCTGTGATTCTGTGATTCTGACCTGCATAAGTCTGTGCCCCTGGGCATGTTTCCACCCTAAATTTTTTCTGCCTGACCCGTGTGAGTACCAGAGCAGGTATCCATCATTCACTTCAGTGAACTCCTTGCAAAGTCAGCAAACAGCTCAGCATGAGCACGGAGAGCCCTTTCAAGCCTCGGAGCTACTTCAGGGTAACCAAATGAGTCACAAGCAGCCATGTAATTACTTTTCCAGGCTTCCTTACTTAAGAATGTGGATCTGTGTACAAAAGCATGAATCCAGACAGAATTTGCCATCGTACTTTGTGAGTGTAGACATGTTTGCACTCAAAGCAGTTGGATAGGGGCAGGAGATAAGTTAAAGAACAGTACAAACAAGTCATTTACTGCACCGTCTTGTAAGTATAGCCTGTCTACAGTCTAATAAAAATCACATATTTAATTAGTGGCTTCATTCAGCATTGTGTGAACAGTGATTCACTGTGCCAAGCCAGTGGAAATGGGTAAAAAATAGACCTTGCATGAGGTAACTGAGAAAAAAAAAAAAGCTATTTTATTCAAAGAGTAAAAACCAGCTTCTTAACAAAGACACGTGAGAAAACATGGTGGGGCTTTTGAAACACAAGTGTAGCAAACTCTTACATGGAATAAGTGGAAACTGAGTTCATCTTTGCACCAAAGGGAAAGGAGTCTGATTTTATATCCAGATTCAGGGACTGGGACACCAGATACCTGGTTTCTTATCCTTTCTCTGTGGCTGGAGCACACGCAAACACTCTTTGTATTTCTGCTTGTCTGCATTATCTGGTTGCTTCTACTGTCAAAAGGGCCAAGCACTTCACACTCGTAGCATTTTTCACCTCATCGCGCCTTCTTTTGCAGATGAAAGTGCACATCCTTTCCTCTGCACTGAAGTCCCAATGGCCTAAACACTGCTTGGGGCTTGAAGGTGAAAACCCCTTGTTTTGCAGAGGCAAGGCTCAGGAGGCTCTCAAGCTCAGAGCTGCTAATGTCTTTTTAAATTAACATTTCCAGGTACTTAAAGGTCTGACAATAACACTTCCCAACACATCCGTCTTGGGAGAACCAAGTATCCCAGAACCTTGCTCGTTCCTCAAGCTGATCGTATGGCAAAATTAGGAGACACCAGGTGCAGTTTGGGCTGCAGATGTGCTTGGAAGATGCCTGCAAGATCAGACATTGCCCTCTCCAAAATTCAGGTTCCCCACTCTCCTCCCAAAGGTCTACAGCTGAGGAAGCCTATTTATTTATGGAAGACTAAATTTGTTTCTGCTTCCAACAACAGGAGTTGAATCTCCCGTGGTGAAGGGGTCAGAACTAATGATCTTTAAGGTCCCTTCTAACCCAAACCATTAATGATTCTATGAGAACCAATTTCCTGTGCTCCGTGGCCACGGAATCATGGGGGATGCTGAAGGGGTGATGTGTGCCTCATTCCCTGATGGTGATGCAATGTTGGTCTTTGAAATAATTCAATTATAATTGGGCTGGGCTGGGAGGAAAGGAGAAGTGTGATTCTATGGCTTCATGATTAGGGTGCTCCCCGAGGAGGAAGGGTAGCTGACTTCCACTCCACTTAATGTCTTACTGCTTAATAAAGAAAAAGCTTTGCTTTTGTCCAGCTTTGCTGTCAGTTTGGTGTCCCAGCATGGCAGAGCAGAAGCCCAAATGGATGCCAACCCCTCCTGTCTCTGGAGGGTCCATGGAAGCATCTGCCCATCAGGAGCTCATGGACAGTCCTAGGGAAGCCCAGCTCAAGTTTCACATGGGTTTATTTTTTGCTGAATCAGAGTTGATTTGTCTTAAACTGCAGAAATCACAACAGAAAAGTAATTTTATATGGGTGTCACACTGCTGCCTAACGCTGCTCAGAGCAGTCTCAGCCCAGGACGTATTCCAGTGTCCCAGTTCCAGCATTATTCCAATTTTATGGTCAGGATAGAGCATCCCTGTGCCCTGCAAAGCTGCAACTGCCCCCACAGCCCAAGGTTTGCACACGTGCTCTGGTGCTGCTTCACCACCACCAGCCAGCATCCCAGAGCATCTCCTGCTCCCTCTTAACCACATTATCGGGAGGTAATGACGTTGTTCGGATCGAAAGGAAGCGGCAAATTGGATTGTGACCCCCTGGCAGGATGGGTGTGATGGGTGTGCTGTCAGCCAGCACACGCACAGGGCCCCACGCACATGCCCACGGAGTGACCTGTCCTGGCACACGCACCAGGGCCAGGCTCTGCAAACACGCTCCCTATTAATTAGGCAGAGACCAGAAACGAGCCTCTTGGTCTACTACGGGAGGTAATGCCATTGGGGGCTAAAAATAAATCTATCAGCTTGAAACTGGATGAATAAGACTGGTTTTAAGGAGGGTGAGGTAATTTTTAGGTTACATCATGCAGCCGTGTTGCATCCCATTTGATGTACTATGAGAGCATATAGCAATTTCAGCTCTGCTCTAAGACCATATTTGTGTGAGCAAACTCAGGAAAGAGGATAGGAATCTTTCTTTGCCCAGAAAGCTGCTTTATGAACTTCTCCATCCTACAGCGAGGGAAGCATTATTGTTCCCAGAAAATCCATCTCCCCAACATCCCTCATTGTATGTGGAGTTGGAGGTCAGAATTATGCTTGCTGGAGGGAAATCCCAGTCAGCACACATCTAATTATGCTCCTGTCCTCCAGATCCCACACAGCAGTTCCTGATAAAAGATTAGACAGGAAAAGTGGAATCAGTTGCCGTCTGGTTTATGATTTTACATTATTAAGCCATTGGGGACTGCCAGGCAAGCTGAGAGCTTAGTGAACTGAACTCTCTAAGACCTGCTAAGTACTCAGGAGGCACTATGCAAACCCACAAAACAGGAGCATTAATCATCAGGCAGACTTGTCAGGATACTCAATACATGAGTGACAGATGAGAATGGAGTGGAAAAGAGAAGAAGGAAGGGCAAAAAATAAGAATTAGGAGCTTTCCACAAACCCCTCCTCAAAGTGTCACAGTTCTTCAGAACTTTTCTTCATCTTCTATTTTTTTTTTTTTTTGAGCAAATCTTTGTTTTTCATTTCAGAAGGGCATATCCATGCTTTAGCACTGATTTCACTGGAATTACTCCAGATTTACTGCGGTCTAGCTGCACGGCATCGGCTCTTTATAATAATGTGCCTCATTAGTAGCTACTTACAGTGTAACTGAATTATAGCACATCTAGTTCTGGGCAGTTGCTGGAAAATGGGGCACTGACGTGACACCTAATAAAGTACTTGTTAGTGCCTTCTGGGAGTTACAATGTTGTATTATTTACGAAGTGCCGTTGTGTTTTAAAGACAGAAGACCAGATGTTAAAATCTGTTTTATTTACACACTGTCACCAAGGATTAAATCTATTGTCTTGGCTGGGAATATCCCAATCTATTCAATGCATATGTTGGCATGGAGCATCCCTGGAGGCGCAGGGGTCAGGCACGCCAGGGTACTCCAACACCATCTTTGGAGACAGAGCGGTTCAAAGGGGATGTGGCCTGGCTTGAGCACTGAGCCAGATGTTGAAAACTTGTGTAAAAATAAGTAGGGGATTATGTCCTTCCAGATATGACTTCCCAAGAAGCTTTTTTTCTGATAACTTGTGCAGCACTCGAACTGAAGTTGTTGAAGAACTGAGCTGAAGAGTGCCCTTGGACAGCAGGACACCTCCTAAACAAACAATTCCCCTTTGGGACTTTTGGGAACAAACGGATTCCTCTCAGGTTGGGTTTTTTTTTCCTAAGAAGCAAACCTTTGTATACAAGCTCTGGATGTGCATTAAAAGAGGCTTCTGCTGTGAGAAAATAAATGCAGCATAAGCTCCAATCTCTACAGCAGCAACATGCCATAACCACACTTGCTGCTCCCTCTGCTTGGTGCCCGAGGGCAGCACGCTGCCTGGAGTCCCCGAGCACGTAGGCAGAGGTGTCTCCTGCCACGTAGGAAGTGTAGCCTGGTCCTGCCCCGAGGCTCTGCCACCAGGCTGCTGCAGCTCCCACCCAGCTGTCACATCACAGTGCTCACCCAGTGCTGCTGTGCCCAGTCCCTGCCCAGTGTCCCATGAAGGAGAGCCACGCCGAGCCCGTGTCGGAGCGCTGGCAGCAGAGCAGGAGCCTCTCTTGGGGGGGGGAAAAGAAAAATAAAAATGAATTTTTAAAAAATGGATTTGGGAGCTCTGAGGACGTTCTCCTCCTTGAACTAAAGGGGATCCAGCTTTTCTGAAACCCACGCAGTGGTGAAGGAGCTCTCTTGCCAGGCTGGAGCCCAAAGTGCGGCTCTTGTGAGCTCCCACACATCCTCAGCCATGGGGCCCATCACTCCCCTGGGCTCATCTCCAGCTCTGATTATCAGATTGGGTGAAGTCACTCCAGTGGAGATATTTTCCTTTTTTTTTCACCAACACATAGAAGCAAGAAATATCTTAGCCTCGAAAATGCTGTGTTTTCCAAAGTACTTTCCTGAGGTGATTTGAGCATTCCTGGTGCCCTCCCAGCAGGTGTCACCAGCAGTGTCCAACGGTGTGAGCTGCTGTAAGAAACCATGGCAGCCCCAGCACCACGGAGGTTGTGCTACAAATGTTGGAATTACCCTGTCTGAAGCTCTGCTGAGTTTTTGAAGAACACCTGAAGTGGAAGCTTGACTGACCACAAAAGTTGACCTAATTAAAGTAAGCACTTCCCTAGGAAGTGGGCTTGTCCCTGGGCTTGTCAGAGCAGTCTGGGACTTGTTCTTCGCTTAGGTCCTGCCTGTACAGTCCTCCACAATCTGCATTTCCCACTGGCCTCCCTCTTCCCACTGCCCCAGTGTTTTCCCCATGAAAGGGAAAACAATTTGCCCCAGGAAAGTACCACTGACCCCCTCACCACCCCGCAGCAAAGCCCCTCAAGGCCCTCCAAGCCATCATCACTCTCTGAATTCATGCTGAGTACTCCAGGGATTTTAAAGATAGAACTTTTGCTAAAATAATTCCATAGGCAAAAGATTTTAGTTCATTTTCTAGAGGGATTGAGTTTAAATTGTGAAATGCTTAAAATCCGAGACTGCGTTTGCTTCCACAACACTGAAGGATGGCGAACTAGAAATCCTGAGATGATTTACTGAAAAAGTTAATTTCTGTACAGGAGGCCACTGGGCTCAGGTCTGCCTTTGAAGTATTTCCTACAGAAAACCCAAAGAGGTGTGAAGGGGGCAAGGTTTTGGACAGGATTTCACGATGGGAAGCTCCAAAGCTACAAAGGTAATTAGGGTGGTGAAGGCTGGGGTGGGTGTGAGGATGGTAGGGAAGATGTGTGCTAATGTCTTCACAAACAATTCCATGGGTGAGGGGATGGGTGCTGACGTCTTTGAAATGGGCCTTAATGTCTCCACCAACTTCAAGCAGCAGGTTTGTTACAGAGTCCAGACAGCTTCACTCCTGAAACAGCCAAGTGGGGTCACACCACCCTGAGTTTCTGAACTTTGGGGAGAAAGGACATGTTTAAGAAGGGGAATATGTGGTAGGCTGTTCAGGAAGGCTGCACCTTCCTGGTACCTCAGCGATGGGGAAAGGAAGAGGGCACAACACAGCCGGGAGTTTGGGATAGAAGGAGGCTGCGCCCTCTGAAACCTCGAAAGAGAAAACCCCACAGGGGTATGCCCCAGTGGAGTCTCTCCCTTTATCCAAATAAAGTTGCAGGACCCCTCTGTCTCCTTTGTGGACACTGGCCTGTCATAGCAGGATTTTCCACACAAGGGCAATGTTCCTCTGGAACAAAAAGGCTGGAGCTCCAGGCAGCCATCCCCCAGCACCAGGGCAGCAGTGGGATTGTGCAGGGACATGGAGTGGCACAGGACCTCTGATGAACTTTGGATAGGACCAAAATCAGCCTGTGTTGCAAAATGTCCCAAGAGAAATGCTCTAAAAAATAATTGCTTTCCTATAACTCTTTAAATGTTCAACAAAACACATCCCCTGTGGGGTGAACCTAAGAGTGCGTTGTTCTCCCGCTGTGAAGAGCCCTGGGTGTTTAAGAGGTTTGGGACCAGTCCCAGCTATGCTCCATGAAGGTGGGATGGTAATTCTTTATTCAGGAGAGATGGAAGCGGTAAATAAGTTTTTCACAATGAAAAGAGCTGAGTTACAAGACTGATGAGAGGAACATGTGAGGCTGATCAGAATTATACCATGCAAGAAGAGCCTGGCTTTAGGACTGGATCCAGAGCAGAAACCTGTGCACTGGTGCTGGAAGAGTGCTGTGTGCTTAGGAAAAATCAGGGGGGGAAGAAATATCATTCAATTTATTATTTATCATATATTATATCTAATTAAATATTAATTATAGTATATATCATAATTATAATATATGATTAATTATACTTGTCTATGGATGTATAATATGCAATTATATGTTATAATATATTATTTATTTTTAAAAAAATTATTTATTTTAAAGACTATTTAGAAAAAAATTAGGAAAAATCATAGAGAATGGTTGAGGCACTGACTGGAGGAGAGAGCCTGGAGGAGGAGGCACATGCTCTTGTTTGGTTCCTGAAGCACTGAGGCACCAAACATGTGCATGATTACAGACAGCTCCCATCCCTCCTGGATCCCTCAGCATTCAGTATCTGCTCGACTCAGATTGGGGGACAGTAAGTCCCACCTTTCAAAGAGAGCAGTGCTGTGACTCTGGTGGGTAGGAAAGGCTTTCTCAGAGATAATTTTGCATTTCTCAGTGGTTACACAGTGTGGCTCTGTCACACGTCCCTTTACACACCACCTGCTGCAGTGTTCTCCTCCCAGATCCCGCTCAGCTCAGAGCTGGGATGTTCAATCAGCTGTTTGAGTGCACCGCGGGCAGGGAGTGCATTTCTCCTCTGCTGAAAGCTCATGAGGAACTCGTAAACTATGTGAGATAAATTAAACCTTGACTCAGCTCCAGTGGCACAATGAAGCTGAAGCAAGGATGGATTTAATCACAGGATGGTTAGTATCGAGTGGCAGAAGAGTGTCCCTGTGCTGTCTTTACCGTCATGTGAAACGCAGCTGGTGCTGAGAGGGGAAGGTAACACCAAAGAGCTGCCTCGGAAAGATTTGTGTACTCCCTGTTCAAACGGGTACAAACTACAGTGGTCTCTGTAGGCACACACCAAGCGTTTCTGTAGGAACAGCACTTCAGAGCTGTGATATTTTTTTCCCCTGAGGGTACCAGCAGGAAAGTGTGGAGTTTATTGGCTTCCTAAAGCAGCCCTGTTTGTAAACACAAACTGAGTTTTAGCTTGGGAAAAGTTTTCCTTCCGTTTTCCAATACGTTTAGCCTTAGAGAGAGAGTTTTGTCGCGGGGAGCATCCGGATGAGCGGTGACCCTGGGAAAGCCGGGCTCTGGAGGGGACGAGCAGGAGCAGGGGGGCGCAGGAAGCGCAGGGGGGGTTGGTTTCAGACTGGCAGGCTCCTGCCAAAGGGCCGGCTCAGAGGCTGGGAGCGCCCTGCCGTGCCATCAGCCGCTGGCATTCCCCAGAGGCGAGGCGGTGCCGTGGTCTCCCCGTGCTGAGCCGCGATGGCCACGCTGGGGGCTTGTTTTGAGGCGGCGGGCAAGGGGGAGGCAGGGAGGAGATCAAATTAGCTTCCTAGGCATGCACACAGGCGCATTGCCCCCCTCCTGCCTCTCCGGGATCAGCAGCCTGCATACAGCTGACAGTAAGGGAGATTTATTAAATGCAACCAGCAGGATAACGTCGTGGGCAGTTTTTCCCTCCCCGGATCCGTGAGTGCCCCAGGGACAGGACCAAAGAGCTGAACCTGTGAGCAGCTGCCTCCTGTGAAGCCTATAACACTTGTGATTCAGCTTCTGACTGCTCAGGGCAGGGCAATTCCCCCAGATGGGGAAAAACCCACTGGGGCTCCCTGATACAGCTGTCCCACGGGAGGAGCTGTGCCCCCCACTCTCAAGGGACTCCACGGGGACTTGAGGCAGTTTTTCAGAAGAGGTGAGCCCTACAACCACCCCCAAAACACTCCCCAAACACGTCCAAGCTGACATTTATCTCACTGAATCCCAGTGGAGCACCACCATCACCCCAAAGAGAACCCCACCACACTCCCCCCAAAGAGGACCCTGCCACCTTCACCCCAAAGAGGACCCTGCCATCTTCACCCCAAAGAGAAGCACAGGGAGAACACCAGGGATGAACTTGACCCGCTGGTGCTCCTAATGACTATGTGTGTGCAAACACTGCCCTCTGCCTCCTGCAGAAAGGCTTTGTTGTTGGGCCGGGGATCTGATGGGTTTTTAATTTTCATCTCCTATGATTACAGAGAATTCTCCAGCCTGGCTGAACGCCAGCACACATAACGTTGAGAGCAAAACGCCGGCGTGCCCAGCTTGGCACTGGTAGTGCCAGCCCAAATATTCAGAGCCATGTGGTGAGTGGGCTGTAAAGCTCTTCAGCCCTACAATAAGCAAAACCTGGAGATTTTCTTATATGTCTTATGAAAGGGAAAAAATTTGGCTTGTTTTGACCTTTAGGCTCGTATTTTTCCAGCATTTTTCTCCTAGGGGAAAGGTTAGGAACATTTTTGTTAGTTTTAACTACTCAAGGGAAGGGGAAAATAAAATGCCATCAGACCTAATACCCAACCAGAGACACCTGGCCAGGGCTGATTCCCAGAGCGTGCCTGGAGGACCAGCAGTGCAGATAAGCACAGCAAAGCCAAAGTTGAGCAAGGAGATGTGGGAGCAGAGCAATGAAATGATGTTTCCCAAAGTGACAACTGGCCCAGGGCATGGCCAGAAGTCAAACCTGTGTCTCTGCCCAGCCAGGACAGCAGGACAAAGTCCCCAAGCCTGCTTGGCTTTCAGGCTGTTCCCAGCTGGCCCCAGGAGGGTACATGAGCTGTGTCCTGTTGTTGATGCCCCTGGACCTCTTGTGGGGTGCCCGTCACCCAAAAGTCATCGCGTCCCCTCACCCCAGGAAGGGCAGCACAGACAGCACCTCCCGGGGACCTCCAACAGAAGGGAGGTGCCTGGCTCCTGTCACGCTTTGGAAAACCCCCTTGGTCTTTTATCTGGACCACGTATGGCCCCTGATAGCTGCAGTGTCAGGCTGGGAGAGGCACAGAGGGCAGGGAGGCAGCCAACCAAATCCTGTGAAGAGAAGAAAATGCACAGAAGTTGCACACAAACTGTGCACAAATTAGCCCGTAGGAGGATCTGGGTCTCCCAGGCATGGCCTGTCCTTCCCCAGACTTTGGTTTCTCCTCTGAGGTGGCA
>VWZW01001851.1:1586778-1672259 GCA_013397115.1 Edolisoma coerulescens | reverse complement strand
AATTAAACAATTTCACTTTCAGAATCCATAGGATAAAAAATTTAAAAACACGGAAGAAAAAGTTATGAGTGTTCTCATTTAAGGCCAGGAAAATGTGACACTTTAAAATGACTCAGACGGATGAAGAAAAAATGAGGTGTAGCCAAGCCAACAGAGAAAGCTTTGAGGAGACACTACCCAGATATTACCTTTAGATTTATAATTTTGACTTTATACTGCAAGCAGGGGTACAGGAGGCAGACATTTAATCCATCAGGTCACTTGGACAGTTGTTACTGATGATCACCAGAGATGAGGCTCGTAAAGGAGGCCTGGGATGGATAAGTGGGCAATGTGATCCACCAGGGTCTGCAAGAACTGCTGGGATTTGTGGGTGAGGAAGGAGGATGTTGAAATCTTTCTTCACTGAAAGCGGGATCAGGCATTGGAACAGGCTGCCAGGGAAATGGTGGAATCATAATCCCTGGAAATGTTCAGAAAATGTGCAGGTGAGATTCTTGGGGACATGGCTTAGTGGTGGACCTGGCAGTGCTCGTTTAGTGGCTGGACTTGATGATCTCAGAGGTCTTTTGCAACCTTAATTATTGTATGAAATAGGACAAGATCTAGGAATGGCTCCTGCTGGTACAAAGAGTTTGTGTCAGCACCAAGACTCACCAATGGATCAGTTCTGTGAAGAGCATCTGGAATCTTATCTGGGAGTCAGGCTGATGGGGTCTCTTCTGTGAAATTCATTCAGCAATTGTCTGTCAGGGTTTTGACCAAGCACTTTATTCTCTTTAAACCAAGGAGTGGCTGCTTTCCATTGCTCTGTGCTTTCCATTTGGACTGGTTACTTAAAGCAAGGAAAAAAATGTTACTCAGGAGGTTTCTGGTGACGGATGGCAGCAGTGATGCTTTGTGAATTGGGCTTGGTCATGTCTCAATATGCTGTTTCCAGGATCTGCATGGTAACACAGGGACTGTGATGCACTACAGCGGTGGTTTTGGGGGAAGGCAGGTAAATGATTTTTGTTAAAACCTCAAGGCTTCAATTCTTTGCAAAAAAAAACCCCCCAAAACCAAAAAAACTAACAAACCCCAACAAAAACAATCAAGCAAACAAAAAAAACCCAACAACAACAAAACAAAGACAGAAACAAAAACTCAAAAACCCCACAAAAAAACTCAGAAAAAAACCCATCAGAAGGAAGGAATTTTCACAGTGGCACTGCAAACAAACTAGCCAAGCTGACAAAGAAAAGAGCCTTTGGGTTCCATTCAACTGATGCATAAAGGAGAAAACTTTGAAAGCAACTCAACTGATTTTTATCCTCAGCTCTGAACTATGTACAAGTGGTCAGCTCTAAATTACCATTCTTTATTTGGCACTTAAGTTCCTACAGCACTTGAGAGAGATATCTTTCTTCCAGGGTCTAAAAACGCCAAATAAAAAACCCTCACAAGAGTTTCCAGGCTGAAGGAAAGAAAAAATTCAATAACAGGTGCAATGGATTACTGGGAAATGATGAAGTGGTATCTGTCAGCATCGTGGCCATGATACTTGTCCGTCAGCGACTTAATTACTACCCAGGGCTCCCTTGCAGCAAAGGCAAGTTCAAAGGAGGGCAATGAGGGCACTTTAAAGATATTTCTAGGTGTCTACAGGAAAACACAAAGTTGCTTGTTCAAAAATTGTATGAGTGAGAAGGAGAAGGTGTGGGGCAGGTTTGAGCTGGGAATTAGAGGCAGAAAGAAACAGACAGGAGAGGTTTTGAAAACACAGTATGACTGCTCTGCCTGATGCAAAAGGAAGGCAAGGCAGGGGCAAGTTAAAAGCAGAGAGGTGTGCCACCCAACGCAAAGGGATGGGGAAATGGAGAGTAGGACTCTGTTCACCAAAGGCCAGGGAAAATGCTGCTGCAAATTTGGATAATGTAAATTTGGAGCAAACTTTTGCCTTTTCGGTCTGTGAGAGCATAAGAGAGGTTATGTCTGCTGGATGGTAGGAAGGACAAACCAGAAAGAACAAGAAACAACCTGTGTGGGGAGAGATTGGAGGGGTAGAAGGAGATTCTTATTAAGGGCATTGATAGGAACCCAGTTCATGCTGTCCACAGAGATTTGCCAGGGATGGAGTCAGCAGCTGAGTTTGGATACCCAAATGCCAATGAGATAGCTCAGCCCCAAGAATCAGAGGAACATGTTTGAACACCTCCCTGCCTTTTCCTGCCATCTCCACTCTCAGCAAGTGCATCTCCATGGAACAAAAGCCAGCAGAGCTGCGAACGTGCCCAGGGCAGATGGGAGATGTTTGCACAAAGCCACCCACTGCCAGCCCCTGCTGTGACACCCATGGGTGACAAGGAGAGGTGCCACCCAGCACAAAGGCATTCCCCTCCCCACGTCCCCGGGGGCCGTGTCCCAAGGCAGCTGGTGTCAGCTTTTCCGCTCTCGCAACAGCGGCTCAAGGGCCGCTCTAGTGCTTCAAAAGGGTCTGTTGGAGCGGCACTGCGGCAGCCACCGAGCAAGCCCCTGCTATCTATCTTCAGGGATAAGATAAGACATCAAAGTGATTGATTCCCAGCTCTCCACGTCAAAGCAGAGTGTGGGGGCCGGTGACAGCCCACGCATCCCCCCATCCCGCAGGAGTGTGGTTGCATGTGGGGAGGGCTGTCAGATTCCCAATGGTTTTTCTTTTTGTTTTTTTGCAACTTTATCTCCTTCCTGTTGGCAACCAAGCTTAATTCGTGCTTTTAAAATAATTTCCTTACCTTTAAATAACAATAAGGAACACCCACGGAAAAATGCCTTGGTGCCCTGACAAGCAGATTTTCAATGGGAAATTGTGACCACCCAGCAGCAAAAAATGATCATTATAGGCACATAATCCATTCTATCAGTCCACCAATCACCACAGCATGAAATGGCCCCATTAACACCCCCCAAGACCTAATCATTCACTTTCCTCCAATACCCTGTCAAATAAACAGCTCATGGAAATGCCTGTTATTTTGCTGGATGCAAAAGCCTGCCTGCTAGCCAGTGAAAAAATGAAGGAAAGTTGTAAAAAAGAACTTTTCCCTGATTTATTTTAAGTTTGCTAGCGGATAGCTGTTGATGGCCTACTTGAGAAGCATCTGTCAGGCTGTTTTGCCCCCCCTCTCCACTCTCCTTATGGCCTAACACACATGAAGAGGTATCATCCCTCCTCAGCAGCACTGGGAGGAATACGTTTGTCACACTGCGAACCCAAAGAAAATAAGGACATCTCTTATCAGAGCTGAGCCATCCTGAGAAGGTGCTGGCTGATGGGAGATAGGAAGAGGCTTGTTTGAGGGACCTCTGAAAGCTCCTTATGGCCTGTTGTGAGGTATCCAGATATGGGCTGCCACAGGGTGATCCGAGGGTGTGTTTAATATGTGACTTTCAGAGCTTTTTAACAGCAGAAAGGAAAATACATTGTCCCTACTTCCCCCCAGAGTGACTTCTGGGCTGCCACAAGGTCCCAGGTTCGTGGTTCTCCTGGCTGAAGGACATTCTCACCAGGGAGAACCCAGCTGGCTGTGTTGATGTGGCGTTCTTAGGGATTCTTGCAGGCTGGTTTGTTCAGCCCAGAGAAGGGGAGACTGAGGGGAGATCTCATCATGGTCTGCAGTTTCCTCACGAGGGGAAGCAGAGGGGCAGGCACTGATCTCTGCTGTCTGTGACCAGTGAAGGGACCCGAGGGAATAGCATGAAGTTGTATCAGGGGAAGTTTTGACTGGATATTAGGAAAAGTTTCTTCACCCAGAGGGTGGCTGGGCACTGGAACAGGTTCCCCAGGACAGTGGTCACAGCAGCAGCCTGACAGAACTCAAGAAGCATTTGAACAACGCTCTCAGTCACATGGTGTGACTCTTGGGGTGTCCTGGCAGGGCCAGGAGTTGGACTTGATGATCCTTGCAGGTCCCTTCCAACTCAGCTTATTCTGTGACTGTGCTGCTTGAGTGAAGGTCCTCAGCCAATGTTTCTTTCACACCCTTCACACTGTGAAGCCCCCGTTCCTGGGCCCCACCCATGGACACATAGGAAGCCACAAAATTAGGAAATAACTTGGGAAAATGCAAGTCTTTGTGGAAAACAGAGTGTAAAGGTGAATGGAGTTGTCCTGGAAAGCCAGAGTTGCATAAATCTCACTTGTTTTTCATTGAAGAAAGACACTGTGCTGGGACAACATCAAGCTCCCTAACACATGGCGTGGAGGAACGCGGATGTGCTGCCTACTGTCCTAAAATCACCTCCTGCTGCACAGCAGTGACCGAATAAATGTGAGAAATCGAGTCCTGAGGCTGCTGGGCTGGCAGAGGAGGGAGAAAAAAAAAAAAAGGAAGAAGTGTTACGATCAGTTAAGCAACAGAATTCTTTCCAAGGAGGCAGTCAGTAAGGCAGGAACACGGGGATACAAATAGCCTGGAGGAACACGCTGGTGGCTTTAGAAATTCTCCATTAGCAGGGAGGGACGGCTCAGCTGGACACGTGAGGTCACTTTCTGCTGGGGTTCCTCCTAATCAACAGCTCAACCAACAGGTGCAACCTAGTGTTTAAATCTGAACAGGGACAGTGGAGAGCTGCCAGAGCAGCGAGGAGAGGAACGGCGTCGGATGCCGCTGGAGATGAAAGTGGGGATAGCGGCACGCGGGCTCCAGGGAGGGACGGCGAGGAGGAGAGAGGTTCAGCCCATGCCCAGCACCACGGCTGCTGGATATCCTGTGTAACATGAGTGGGGGATCTGGACACAATTACAAGAGGTCAAGTATCCGCATCAGAAAGCTATGGAAATCACGGGAAGTGATTATTAATAGCCATAGCAGGGAGGCTGAGGACTTGGCAGGTGGTCCTTTCACAAGAGGGACGTACCTGTTTTGCAGGGGACACCAAGGTCTTGCCCCTTGGTGCTGTCAATCAGCCCTTTCTCTCTGACAGAAAAGGTCTCTGCTGCAGGAAAAATGCAATGGGAGTGGATGAGAGCAGTAGGTTGGATGTGTGTCCTGCTCTGCCCCACCCTTTATGTGACACCATGGGCAAAGCCTCCCCACGCCATCCCATTTCCCATCCCTCATAAGGAAATGATTCTTGTCTCTCTTTCTCCTGGGGCCAAGCATTGGACTGATGAGGCGCACGGGAATTCTGAGGGAGATGGTTTTCAAAGGAGCTGAGGAGCCTTGGGTCATTCTCAATGCCCTGCCTCATGACTTCTCAGCTGTACGGGCAAAATCTGATTTTCTTACCCCTAAAAATGCAGGTATGGGATGTGGCTTGGGGTAGAGAGGGTCTGCCCTGAAGAAATGGGCTTCCACAGCTTCCAGAAGGCATGAGATCCAGCAGCAACTCCTTCTTTGGGCTGGGTGTCACACATGACAGGAGCTATCATGTCATAAGCCAGCATTTTGGTCAGTGATATCGGCAGTTTCAGAGCATTCACCCAGACCAAGGCAGGAGCAAGGCCATTTTCTCTCTCTGGATGGGTGGCTTCCCATGCAACAGCCTTGTTTCTGCCAATCCCAGCCTTGGTTTGTCTCCCTAACTTGGGGTCCTGTATTTAATCTAGAATCCAGTTACCTGAAATACCAAATTTTACAATAATTTACTATCCTGGGAGACACCAGAATGTAACAGCGATCCGTGCACTATTCTCCTCAGTAAAACACAACTAGTTTTCAAAATGGTTTAGCTTTTGGGGGAAAGAAGGCATGGGACCAAACTCCATCCAGGAGCAACCCTGAGGATGATGCCAGATTTGAGGCAAGTTAATTCTGGTCAGAAAAGTCCTTTCTCTCTGGGTGTAAGGATGAGAAAGATGTGGTACGTGCTCCTTAAAGGGGGTTGGATGGCAGATGAATCCCTGATGTTTTCTTTGAAACAACTCTTTCTCCTCCACTCTTGTGGAAAAACAGCTCACCTGCATTTCCAGGGCACCTTATTTCTCATGTAGTCTGGAGCCCACAATTGTAATCCTGATGCAAAATAAAATATGTAGACATAAAATGGTCAGAAAATCCCTCATCTGCTAAGCAATAAATATGATCAGTGCTGCTTTGTTCACTCCGAGAGTCTGAAAAAAAGGCCTAAACATTTGAAAATGTAGATTACCAGCAAACCTTAAAGGTCATCTTGACACATAAGGCATTTAATGAATTCTGGATTGATCTTTTTCTTAGTTCTTCTGGAATTGGATTATAATGATTGTATTTGCAGGGTCTTATTTTTTTTTTTTTTGGAAACAAAGTGTTTGGTTTCATTAAATAAACTGGGGGGTTTGCTTCGAAAAGTTTAATTGCAACTAAAATATGGATGTAGATGTTGCAATAATCATCCAGCTCCATTATTGTTTCAGTAATTCACATAGTCTGACATACAAGAAAGGAAATTCAGCTTTGAATCGAAGGCTATGTATAGTTGGCATTTTTTACTTCAGGGGGTATTTATCAGCAGATTATTCTTGGGGAATTTATGCAGGTATGACTAGGACTGCATTTTTAAAGAGATTGTGTATAGACACCAAAATAAACAATCAGTGCTTGTGCTAGTTCAGCCTGAAGATCCTCTAACAATGTAGGTCCAAACACTTGAAAAAACTGAGATCCAGGGCTTCCTTACGCAGAGGGCACGACATTTTTATAAATGCTTAAATCTACTCGCAAATTACCGCTAATTCCAACTTGCAAGAGCTACATTGAAAATGTGCTTATTTAAAATTGCTATTCAGCAGTTCCTTAATTATAGTTTACAAAGCCTGAGTGTGTGGGAACTCCCACTGGAAGACCTGTAATTTTTGGCAAAGGGCAGGATTGAAGACCTGGCGCTTTTTTTCACGCTCCTGCAAGACAGCCTAGGGAGCTCTCTGCCATCCAGCCTTCCTGGTTCTACACTAAGGCACCAAACCTCTCCAGATTCTGTGTGCAGCTCCCTAATGCCCAGCTCAAGGCTGCAGGGTCCGTGAGATGTCAGGGAAACAAAAAGTCGGGATGAATATTGTAGCATTTAACCCAAGTGAGACGGGTTTCCAGGAGGTTTTAGGTCCTAGCACAAACTTCAGCAGTTAGTCCTGCAACACGCACGACGCTTCTGAAGCCTTATCTTCTGTTTATCAGTTGAGTGATACAGGCCTCTGCTTAGCCAGACCAAATGGGATTTTAATTGAATGTTTCCTTTAAAAAATCAATGGCATGGAAACGACAGGGTCCGTGTTGCCTGAGCATGTGCTCCACCCTCCCAAATGATGGCACACCCCTCCCCCTACAAACACATCCATGTGAGCAGTGCAGCTCTAGTGTGATTATCATTATTATAATATTCTTCTGAAATCTGCATTCAGCTCTCATTTCCTTGGGTTCCGGGTAGGCACACACTTGGGGAGCAGGCAGGGAATTATAAAAGTTGCAGCTGGTGCCTGTCACCTCACCCAAAAAGCCTGGCATGGCTGCAGGAATCGCTGGGCACATCCTCATGACCTTCCCTCACCATGCAGAAAGGCAAATCAGATGAACACTGTGGTCTCTTCTTGTCCCTGTCCTTGCTAAAATAAAAGTCACCCTGTTCCTCACCCCGTGATTGGTTCCCGAAGGCAAGGGCCAGCTCTCACATGGCTTCTCCAAAAACCCATGCACCGCAGTTTGGATGGGCTTTTGCCTGTCCTGATCTGATTGCAGGAGACAGTCGGCCATGGAACTGCGTGGGATGGGGCTGTCTTTAGGGCCTCGCCTGGTCTTTGGTCTAAACAGAGAAAAAAATATCCCTCAAAATGAGTCTGAAGGGCTGGGACCCGATGTCATCCCTGGGCAGGTTCAGCGCGAGCTTCACCCGTCCACAAACAGAGCTGTGCCTCAGACTTGGCTTCAGGCACCCTTTGTCTCCCAGTTTCAGCCCTCCCTAGCAGGAGGGGTGGCCTAAGCAGTAGTTTCACAGTGGTGGGCTCCCAGCACAACTCGGAGGACGCACCAGAAATGCTTCTGCTCTATCTCCTCTCCATGGATGGGATGGGTATTCCCAGCTCAGCTTCTGCAGGGGCTTCATAGTGGCATCTGCAGGTACAGGGCTCCGTTCCTGCATTTTGCTGCCCCTTCCCATGCCCACAACCCGTGTCCCTCCATCTGCCCCTTCTCAGTAATTCCCTGTATACTGCCACAGGGCTGATTCTGAGCCCACTGGTGCTCGCTCAGCTCAGAGAAACATGCTGTGTGCTGCAATTCCTGCTGGTTTTCCTTCCTGTGCCCCAAAAGGGACACATCACGTTGTTCCCCCAACCAAACTGAATTTGCTTTGCCATACATGCTCTTGGCCCTTTGCTGGGTTTCCTGCCCCTCTGATGCACCTCTGCAAATTTGTCCCCTTTGCCTACACATCCCCTCTGCTTTTCCCACATGGTTCCCTTCACTGTGTCCAGACTTACCAAATTTCAAAGCTCTGGCTCAAACAGGGACATTTTTAAGCTGTGTGAGCTCTCTATAGTTAAATCCCTCTCCACACTTCCCTTTTATTTTTTTTTTTTTTCTTAACCCAAAATAAGGATGTCTTTTTCTGGTTAACTCATAATGTCTGCATCCCTCTTTGCTCCCAGCTACATCCGAGCCACTTCCCAGTAGTAACAGAGAGAGAAGAATTCTGTGCAGCGTGAGCAGGGGAGACAAGGGCTGCAGTGCAGCAGCATCTGCTTCTGGGACCACCCCACGTCTCCCTTGCCCCTTCTCACCTGAGCAGAGCTTGCTGAGTGGATGACTCAGAGCTAAAAATGTGTGTGCCCAGTACAGTCTGCACAGCAGAAATCCAACCCTGTGCTTGTGGAGCTGGAAACTGAAGAATTCATACCAAGATCAAAATGCAGTTATCCCTCTCAGATTTACTGACAATTCAGTGAGGATGAATATCAGTCATCTTCCAGGTCATCACAGCCTTCTCCAACCATTGCTTTCCAAGCTTTGCTTTCCCAGCCTGAGGTCCCAGGTATTTTCAAAATATTGCAGCAAGGAAGTTGCAGTTTCTGGGACACTGATGCCAGTTTTAACCTACACAATGAAGAAAACCTTTAAAAATCCTTTTCTTTTTTTTTTTTTTTTTNCCTTTAAAAGAGCAGGAACTATTAAACTCGGATGTTCTGTAGCCCTCATAGCTCTAAGATGGGCTGTTATTGCCCTACCTATGTTCCAGCACATCAACCTCAGCAGCATCAAGGCAAATTTTTTCCCTTTCACCCCCCGGCTTATGTTACCCCTGAGCTGATGGAGGGAAATGCAAAAGCTGGTGTTTGACTTTGGGGAGAGCTTTTTGGGGGACTGTGTGCCACTTCTTTTGCCACTTGTTTTGCCACTCAGCAAGGCAAAGCTGTCTCTCCACATCCCCTCCAGTGCTTGGCTGGCCTGGTACCCATGATAACCCCACCAGCTGCCCAGACTCCTTCAGATGGTGCCTTGGCTCAGCATCCACCCGCTGGGCTCTCCAGGGAAAGGGCCATTAGAGAGAACATGCTTCCCTTCAACTTCCCCTGGCTCACTCAGGCTTGGAAACTCTCCATTCACAGCTGGCTGTAGCAAAGGTCAGGGTTTTCTGTTGGCTTTTTTTTCTTCCCTCTCTCTGGCCTGGAAGAAAGCAGCAGAACCACAGGTGATGCAATTTGATTAGAAGCTCCTGAGGCTTAAATTAAACAGAATTATTTACCAAATGTCTCAGCCATTAGCCCTGTCTCCAGCAATAGCCATGCCAGGACCTCTCCCTCTCTCCTCCCACATACATTTCCTTTCCCTTCCAAAGGCGCAGTGAGATCTAATAAAATAAAATAAATACCCACCCCACCCCCCCCGCCTTTCAAAAAGAGGGAAATGGCAATGACAATAACAAACAAGTGACAGCAGAGCTGGATGCTGGATGCTTTGCGTGGCTCTGGCTGTGCTGCATCCATGGGGGACAGTGATGCCCCCCAAGCCCCTCCAAGGACCACGTGGGTGTTGTGAGGATGGCAGTGCTGCCCACTGCCATTGACCTTTCCTTCATCCTCATCCTCAGCCTGCACTAGCCAGCCAAGCCTTCATCTGCATGAATAAACCAGAGTCCCAGGGGGGTGTGAGCTCAGTGCCAGGTACATTTGGGGCGATGCAGACTGCTCTGAGCACTCATACATTCCCTTGATCCTCTTCCAAGGGCTGAAGCTCCCCTATGCCACCACCAATATCTACCTCATCCCACTCCTCCATCCTCACCAAGGAGCGCCCTGAAGATCCAGGATCTCTTGGCTGAGACTGTGTGCATTTCTTTTTTTCCTTTTCTAATTTCCCCTTAGTGTTTTTGTTCCCTAATTGATGAGAATTTAGGTTTCAGGGGAGCTGGGCTTGTGCATATTTCACCTCTGCCACAGCAGCTGGGCTTTATCTGGGGCGAGACCTTGTAATGAAAGTCAGACTCAGCTCTGCCTTGCTGCTGGTGCTCGGAGCCCCAAGTCAATCATCAAGTTATTTTGCAAAGTAAGGTAAATCTGTAGTAGCTGGTAATGTGGCAAATGATCTCTGTGTTGCTGAAAGGAAATCAATAAACTGGCTGAGCC
Organism: Edolisoma coerulescens; assembly: GCA_013397115.1. Lineage (NCBI taxonomy): Eukaryota > Metazoa > Chordata > Aves > Passeriformes > Campephagidae > Edolisoma > Edolisoma coerulescens. The sequence continues at coordinate 1,661,707 of VWZW01001851.1, read as the reverse complement.
TGGAAAATTTTACTTCTCTGGCTTTCACATTTTATCCCATAGGTCCTGTTTGTCTGATCGAGTTTTTTTCTCCAGGACAAAATCAGTCTGACAGACATGAAATTTCTGTTTACACTGAGAAACTTTGTTCCTTCCTGTTTTCCTGCCTAAGCAAACTAAACACTTTAAATTTTAGTCATCTCCAGCATGCCTGCCCTGCAGGAACGTTACTTGTGCTATTTGCAGAGAAATGATGCTGAATAAAAGAGCACAATTCATCCCTTGGTATTTTACACTTCCCCTACCCTTGGCTGATTATCAAAGATTTCAGTTCTATTTAGTGCTTCTTCCCAGCTTTGTCCAAATTATTTGTCTTGAACAATTTTTGTCTTGAAAGCATGTCGAGTTCAGTCTCCCCCATGGGAATCCCAAGACTTCTACTCCAGCCAGGAAGTACCATGAGTGCAGCCTGTTCCAAAGCAAATAAATCAGCCTGCACTAGGAAAAGTGGCAGGAAAGTCTCCCCTCTAAAATGTCGTTCGCCTCTTGGGCCAAAATTTAGAAATACTTCTCTTTGACTTGCAGCAATTTATCAGTTCCCAAATGAAATAATCACACAGTTAGATACAGTCCAAAGCTGTCAGAAAATGTGGAAAACGTGGGGATAAGAAGCCCACAGAGCTTCTATGAAGCCTCTATATTTATTTATAAGTATAAAGACAAACATTACAGATATAAAGAAGATATGGGTTTACCATCTTTAAAGAAGAGAGGTCTGTGTTTCATTTAATATTTAATTACAAGTATCAAACATAAAAGTTCTTCCAAACTCTTGTTTGCTAATTGGAGGCCTGTCATGATGCTTTGAAATGGTATTCAAAGGGAACCCATGTTGGAATAAATGAAGTAATATACATGATTAAGATAAATATAGCAATTGTCTGATTAGGTATACAAGTAATACAATAAATCTTATTTGAAAGTATGTTCTGGCTGCCTCCTGAGCTGGGAGGCAATTAAAAATTAAAAAGGAATGAAAAATCCAGCTCAAAATGTATCAGGCCAGACCTGTTCTTTTGACAAAGGGCAAAGAAAAGTCCCAAGGCTTAGTGGCCACTCCTAATGACAGAAAGAATTCAGGCTTTCTGAGTGGACTCTACTTTTGACAAAATAAGTCATCCTATGTCTGCATTAAATCATAACCTGAAAATAAAGGGCATTTCAAATGTCACAATGATGTAGTGCTCTGACATGGCTGCATTTTGGTAAGAAACCTATCTTTAGCTAGATGTCTCTTTAAAGTTTGTACGGGACTCAGCATCCTTTTGATGTTCTGCTGCAGCACCACAGAGATAACCTCAATTCTGGCCTTTTTCTACTTGTCTGAGCTGGGCTGCACAACCTGAAACCCGTTGTGTGTATGTGGCAAATACTGACTTCAAGAAAGACACTGGGGGGCTGGAGCATGTCCAGAGAAGGGCAAGAGAGCTGGTGAAGGGTCTGGAGAGTGAGTTCCATGAGGAGCAGCTGAAGGATCTGGGGAAGTTTAGCCTGAAGAAAAGAAGGCTCAGGGGGGACCTTCTCATTCTCTACAATTCCCTTACAGGAGGGTGCAGCCAGGTGGGGGTCAGGCTCTGCTCCTGGGAAGCAGGTGACAGGATGAGAGGACATGGCCTCAGGCTGAGCCAGGTTGGGCATCACGAAAAATTTCTTCACAGAAGGGGTGGACAGGCACTGGAATGGGCTGCCCAGGGAGGTGGTGGAGTCACCATCCCTGGAGGTGTCCAGGGAACAACTGGACAGCACTTTAGGCTTTGGTCCAGTTGACACAGTGGTGATTGGCCAAAGGCTGGGCTCGATGATTTTAGAGGTCTTTTCCAACCTCAATTATTCTGTGAAATACAGATCCTATTTCTTCTTTTCCTTACTTTTGCTCTGGTCATTCAGATCCGTGCAAAGCCGGTACAAAAAGTCACCACTGTGCTCATGCAAGGTCAGTCAGTGCCAGTAATGTTGCCTCAAAGTTAATTTGAGAATTAATAACTTTGGAAACTTTTGGGAAGGGGGAGTAAAACTATGAATATAATCCTGAATTTAACAAACACAAAAAAGCACTTAATTATTCTGGTTATAATATTGCATTGTTATCCCCAGACACTTTCTAGTTCTGGACAGGATCTGCTCCTCTAGGGCAGGAGGTAATTGCTTATTTCCTTGTACACTTCAGTGGTGGTTCTGGAGTAGTTAATGATTTATTAGGAGAACTGGGAGTGTTCGGCTGCTCTTCAAGTCAGCCAGCATGGCTGTGCCCAGCACCTCTGATGGTGATAACAAAAAATCCAGCAGGTCACTAATCAGGAGTGCTGCCAGGCAGTGACACAGTGATGACACAGGCTCTCTGCAGAGATTCCCCTCCTGCCATGAGTCAGGCCCTGGGAAGAAAAGATAATTCTGGTGTTCTGACGGCTCTCCCACCCCTTGTTTACCTGCTGCAAAAACCTCCTCCAAGCCAGGGGAAGCCCAACTGTTCTGGCACAAAGCCTGTTGTCTGGCTGGAACTCTCTCAAGACTTACAGGTTGTCAAATGAACATTTTCATCAATTAAATTTTCAATGACTCATGACTGAGTGATTCAGTCCTTCTCTGGACAGCCTTCAAATGGATCTGACCTTTCTTGCAAAGCTTGACCTCAGGTGGGGATTTAGAGGAGGAACAGGGGAGTGATTCAAGCACACAGGCCAGGGTCAGGCTTTGGCTTGACAAGGTGCAGCTCACAGAGGAAGAGCTGTCACTGCAGAGATACCCTGATTCCTGTTTTCCTGCTGCCTTGGATCTGTTAGCAAAGAGGACAGCATGGGTAGGGACAGGGCAGGGAAGCCACTCCGGGACAGAACAAGAGCATGTACAGGGACCCCAATGCTGAGACTGAAACCTGTCTGTGAGGTGAGACCTACCACTCGTATGAGACTCACCCAGCTGAGCCTCTTTGCCCCAGGGTGTCTTTTTGGCCCAGAACAAGCTGGGACACACCAGTGTTAAATATTGGTAGAAGGGAGTTTGGAGAACTATTTATGGGGGACACACCGAATTTTCTGAAAGCACAAAGGGCCATCCCTTTTCAGCCTCTCTGACAGCTCCTGCAGGTCCAGGTGTTGCCTCCAGACACCTCTGTAGTGCACAGAAACAGTGATTTAACACCCAAGCAGTCAGGCAGGGGAGTTTTGATTACCAGTCCCTGTACAGGGTATTTGCAAAGGGCCTGTGGACTCATCACTGCTGGAGATCAGACGGGGCAGCAGCACGTGGTTTGAAGGATGCAGAAATCAAATGTGGGGGTGATTTTTGTGCTTTGATAGAGGGGGAAGGCAAAGCTCTGAGGGGAGACAAGCACCGGAGCAGGAACCCACTGACACCACTGGGTAAGATTTGCCAAGCCACCCCTCTGGAGGCATCTCTGGCTCTCACAAAACCAGCAAGGGAGCAAACATCTGAAGTAGGTGGTCAGTCAGTCTGAACTCTATTGTCAATACTTGTCCCAAATTGCCAAAATGTGGTTGGACAAGGTTGGGCTCAGCCTGGCAGTCACCTCCTGAGTGCAGCGTGTCACTCTTACCCCCACCAGCTAATGGGCCACCAAACAGCAGCTTCTGGAGGATGCCCTGGCAAAAGACTCACACAGGTCCAGATCTACATTCAACCCATGGTGATCATCCTGCAACACCTCCCTTCCCTGCCTGTGTCACATATTCTGTATCTATAAAGGTGCAGTATTAAATGGGTTCTCTTAATCACCTGCTTCTTTACACCATCCCAAACAGTTCAGAGGGAAACTCAGGTTGGATGGGAGAGTCCTCCTGTGCTCTCCCACTCTGTTTCTTGGAGGAAAATTAAGGGCTTGCAAAAAATTAGGAGGAACTGCTGGGTTTAGGAAGTTCCCAGAAAAATGAATGCCTTGAGCCCACATCACCAAGCAAAGTCAGGTCTCCTGTGCTCCAAAGTGACCCCATTCCCAACACTTCCCTCCCCTTCTTCTTGTGTGTTCCCACTCTTTAGCACCCTCCACATCAAAAATCCTCCTTGCTTCACCCGAAAACTCTTGTTTGTCTCAGTTCTTTGGCTTACATCAGTTTTGGGAGCCACCAGCAGCCTCTGTATCCTGCTGGAGTCAAGAGGGGCACGAGCCTGATGTGGAACATTCTGTCTTCTCCTGAAGGCTTGTTTTTTGAAAACTTTCTGTTTTCAGAGGTTACTGGCTTGCTCTTATCATGAAAGCTGCCCCTGGCAACACTCGTTCTTCCTTTGTGAGAAAAACATCCCAGGCCTGAAGTTATATAAGTGTCACATGGGTTTAAGGCATTTTTTCCCCTCTCACTCCTAAGTGTCAGCTGCAGTTTCTTATCCATGGGCTGGGAGTCCAGGAGCAGTTCGTGTCTCTTTGGCTCCCCTATCTCATCACAGGGCACTTTTCACTTCAGAAATCTCTCCTCCCTTCTCAAGCTGCTCCTCAAGTCAGGAGAAGGACGATCAACTGATGTCTGAAGGGGGGGTCAGCCCAGCAAGTGGCTTGTCAGGGGGTATTTATGAGCTGGAAAGATGCAGGGTTCTGACCCTTTCACCTCACATTTCACTGGGAGGGATTTGAACCGGTAATTTTCCCATGCGTCATCAAAAGGGACACCAAAGAAAGTCCCTAAAAACTGCTCTAAAAACGACACAACAAGCAGCATGAGTCCCTTTACTTGACAAGTGTCTGTATTCAAAAACATGTAGATGTGCATGAAAAACTCTGAGAAACAGAGACAAAAAGCAAAAGAAAGAAAAGTAGTCCCAGGCTGCCCCCATACTCGAGCACTGAGCCAGCCACCAGCAGCACATGCAGGCCCAAGTTGGAAAAGCCCAACAAATCTTTGTCCTTCACTCTGTTGTGGGAATGTTCTTGCAAAACCATTGCCAAAATCTCCCAGAAACCACGGCCTCTCGGGGTGTGAAGCTGTGTTGGTTCCCCACAAGAAGCACAAGACAATCACAAGCAAGAGTTAGGCTCAAATTTCTCACAAATTGGACAAGATGGATAAGATGGGAAGATGTCGTCCCATTTTTTCCTGACCAGAAATAATTACATTTATGATGGTTGTGAGCAAGACACTTTTAGAGGGAAGCACAGGATTTGGATGAATGTCTCTTGTACCTCTGAAATTTGTCTTGCTGATCTACAAACTGTTCCCATGACTCAGCCACAAATTCCAGCTATGGTTTAATATAGCTCTTTTTTTCCTCATGCTACATGTGCCTGATTCACCTTTTTTCACAGAATCATAGCATCATTAAGGTTGGAAAAGCCTCCAAGATCAAGTCCAATAAAATAAAATTCAGCTAAATACATGCAATGTCACAGAAACACAGTCGATGCCAAGCAAGAAAATACTTTCCAGAGCTGAGGTTTGTGCTCTTGTTCTCCCTTTCTCACGCTTACACATTATGGTTGGCAGAAAAGTTTAATATCTAAAACCAGAGTCCCACTGTGGACACTGCAATGTTAATGGTTCAGCCAATGCCCTTAAACCTTACAGAAGGGTATAATGCATTACCTGGTTTTAGTTTAGATAAATTTTGCCTTTTTTTTCCTGATCCTTTGATCTTTTACAAGATCTTTATAGCCCACCACTGGGCTTTTTTGATGTGAACTGTCACTGATCAGGACTGGTGATACAGCAAAAGTGTGGCGTGATGGGTTTCTTCACACCTCAGTCATCCATATGTTGATGAGAGCACTTCCAGATCAGTTGTGTTGCATAAAATCCACTAAAATAAAATATTTTGATACATATCTTGTTTTGAGGTTTTATTTTGTTGGGTTTTTTTTTTTTTTGGTTGGTTGGTTGGGTTTCTTTACAGGCTACAGGAATATATCTTGTTTAATATAAACTCAAAAAGAGGGAACAAATATAGAGCAAAAGCAACTTAGACCCTTGGGGCACCTACAAACAAGAGAGCACCTGAGCTATGGCTTTTTTGAGCTTGGCTTATGCTGAAATTTCTGTCTTTAATGTTTTTTCTTTCGGTTTTTCAGTTAGAGTTTCAAGAGATTGAAATTCCCAATTAATTTTACTGCTCCAGAAGGTTTTAATGGGTCATTAATAAGTGCAGTTTACTAAGCAGGCGATAATAGCATTACAACAGGAAAAGAAGGGGAAAAACTCAGTGCAGTAACTTAATGAAGTGGCTAAGCCTGCAAAATGGGGTGAGGGCTTCTGGGTTTCACTGTCTGCACGTTTGACCTTGAGACAGCCCTGTCCATCTGCTCATCCACCTCCAAAATGATAACCTGAATTACGGGTGTGCTGCAAACTTCCAGTCCTGCCTCGGGCATCCTCAAGGAGCAGGTGATGAGCGCTACCTCTAATGCAAGGGGTTAACTAATGTAAGAAGTTAGGGGTTAAGAAGTGATTTATTAGGGGCTGCAGGTACTTTCTAAACAATATATACTGCTTGCTTAACATTTACTATGCTTGCCAAAGCAGGATGGGGAGGATGCAAGTTCAATTGATAAAGGGTAAGAACCGTGACTTGGTTCCTGCTCTCTGGACCCCTGGACCGGCTGAAACTCGCCTCTGAGNGAAAAGTTCAACCATGAGGAAGACGTCTTACTTCATCACTAAGACCCCTGCCCATGACCACCAGGAGGCACTGCGCAGGTGGAAAGCACATGGAAATTACTTTTGGGCTTATTATAATATGAGGTGGGGGTAGGCGGGGCTAGGTAATGAATATGTATAGGCATGTTGGGAAACTTAATGCATATGTAACGCTTTAGGGGATAAATATCGGGAAAGGTACTCCTGACGGCGCATGCCTTTGGAGGAGATATCCCCCATGCACCCCAGCGCTGGAATAAACCATACCTACTTCACAGCTTTGACTAGTTGTGTAGTTTTTCCGCGTATCACCTCCGTGCCCTTCACCAACCGAGTTTGCAGCACGGCTGGCAAGGAAATCCTGTCATTGCAGGCAGTGGAGCAGTGCCTGTTAAACCCCACGAGCACCCGGTTCAGACCCCGCTGTTGTCCCATTTACATTTCTTTTAGTAAACTTTTATTATCACCATTGATTGTTCTGCTGATGCGGGGCAGAAGCCGACCAGCCCCCGATCAATTACCTGACCAGGCATCACGCCCCATCACCTGCCTAATTGCATCCCTGAAAGAAATGTTGCTCAGCCCTGTAATGCTCTACTTAAAGGTAATACAGTTGTTATGGGAAGATGCTAATGGTGCTGTGCCGCGTCTGGAAACAACACAGCTGTTAAAAACTCATTTGGGAGGAAGACACTGACGGTAGGTATTGAGAGGAGAAGTGATGTAAAGCCTCTGTGCTTGCTGTTGTAATTGTTTCATGCAGGAAAACTGGCCGAGCTTGTCAAGTCCATCTTTGTTTTAAAGATGTGAGGGCAGACACGGGGAGGACGGGGCACACGGCCACCGGCAGGGGCTGGCACGGCCCAGCGGGGTCACCACATTTTGGGCAGACTTTCCATCAGCAGCAAATCTGACTCTGCAATTATACCTCTCCAAGGAGATCATTGCACGTTTCATGGCAGGCCCTGACTCGGCAGAGCAGTCCTTGGTGCTGATTCCTAAATAACAGTGCATCTCAGAAGGGTTTGACACCAGAGGCTGCAAGCATCGTTTGGGTGATCTGCTGAGGGGATTAATATGTGCACAAGGACAGCAAAAATACTGTGTGTCTTGCTACACTGGGATGATCCAGACTGCCTGAATTGTGTCTTGCTACTTTGGGATGATCCAGACTGACTGAATCCCTTGTGCCTTCAGTGGGAGGAGACCTCTGAAGGTTGAAGCCAGAAAGCTGTGGCTGAACCAGCAAGAGCTGGTAGGAGGCACCAGGCAGAGACAGGTACCTGAACTCCTGCCTTTCCTGGAGCTTGGGTCTCCCATCACATATCTTCAGTCACTTTGAACTGTCTTGTGAAATCAAAGGAGAGCTCCTGCTCTCCAAAACACCACCAGTGAGGGAGCGACCACCCAGCCTGTGCAGGATATATCAGTACTGGTGTACCCTGGGGGGGTTGACAGGTGGGAGGCTGAGTTTCTAAGCAGCAAGAACAGGGTCAAACCCACAGCTCCTCAGTTCCAGCCTCCCACAGGCTGTGGGTGCACCAAGACTCAGGCTTTCTCCATATCCAGCTCTGGAATTGGAATGGCCAAGATGGACCACTGCCAGGCCAGAGAGATGGAAAATTAGACCATCACCCTGTAGTGCAGGCCACACACAGGAGGACAGAACTGCTTTCTGGTCTCTCCTCGCTGGACCATTCCTGAGTTTTTCAGTCAATGACTGTCTCCTCCAAAGGGAATAAGCCATGCTTAAAGCAGGGATCAGCACCCAGGAAGACCCTCAGAGAAGACTCAGCACCACCCAAGGATCACCTGGGCCAGAGTGTCACACGTCACTTCATAGTTAGGATGGCTTTCCCTGAAGCTTAACTTTGATTTTCTTTGATGACAAAATACGGCAATTTGTTCCTGCTCTTCCCACAGAGACCTTCCCCACCATCCCAAATTAGAAATTCCTAGCACACACAATACAACTGTGTCTGCTCATTTCCACATTCTGCCCAGCATTTTCTTTAGTCACACCTCTATAATATTTAATAAGTCCTCACTGGATGTGACAGCAGTCATATGCCAGAAGCACAGACATGTCATTAGTCATATTTCCTCTGGGCTGGAGTAATGCAATCATGGCTGGATAATTATAACTGCCCCCTACTAACGTTTGGCTTCATGCTTTTCCTTTCATATATTCAAGGTCTGACCATTTTTCCCTGCTGATCAGCCCTGTCTGAAATGGGCAACACCTTGTGAACTGCATGGTGAAGGCAGTGCCAGAACACCAAGGAATGAAGGAAGAACAAGTGAAATGAGAACAAAAAAAGGAAAAAGTACATGAAAAACAGTAAGGTGGATGGAACAGTGAGGGGGGGACTATCTGCAAGCCTCAATTATCTTGGGCCATTTTCCAGTAACTGTGCAAATTCATCCCAAAAGTGAAGTGGCCACATCCACCCACCCACCTCTGAAGAGGCAAATTTCCCTTTTTATGAAGAGCCCCTTTGGAAGTAATTGAGAATGCTTGTTTGAATAAGGGTTTGTAGGATCACACCCGAAAACTTTTAAGTCACTTGGGTAGCAACCTCATCTTCTCACACATGCACAGACACAGGAAGCAGACACATAAATTCCTGTTAAGTCAAGACCATGTTGGATCTGTTCTGTGTCCATTAAAAAGAGTGGATCTACTCGACAGCTAATGGAACAGAAAATCTCATCCTATGTTTGCAGACACAGTGTCAGAATCAGAGGGACCCCATGTTTAGAATCAACTCCTCCTGCAGACCTGTCCCTTCATGACCTTCAAGGCATGGTCAGGGATGCCTGTACTAGTAAATTAAATAGTGTGAATACAGAATGGCTTGCATTAATTACTGTGTCTCTTCCTCCCCCCAGACTGGCTGCTTTTATCCAGATTTCTCAGGAAGAAAAGCCCCCAGCCCATGTCATCACCCCACCTATGCCCAGGTGTCCCACAGAGGAGTGGCAGATGGCATGGGCCAAGACTGTGACAGAAGCTGTGCTGCCACTTTGCATTGTCCTAGCGTGCTCCCTGCTGCCTCAGAGTTCCCAAAAGCAGGTTCTGCAGCCCTCTGCCCAGCTCAGGCAGCCCCACTTCCTGGGCACAACCCCCTCCAGCACAGGGATGCTGCACACCTGCGGAGCAGGGCACAGAACTGGTGTGTCACCGTGGGGGATTTCTCCTGCAGCAAGTGTCCTCTGGCATTTTTTGTCTTGTCTCCACCAAAACGTGGTGGATTTGCTGCCAACTGCCTGGAGGTGGCCTCAGGAGGGACTGGGCAGCTGCTTCTGCTGTGTTCCAGCAGACTGGTGTTGGCAAGGCCTGCCAGGGTGAAAGCAGATCCTTTTGGGATCTGAGCATGCTGAAACCACATCTCTCCTGTCTCTCAGCTTAAAAATAAGATTACACTTCCTTTTATAAGCCCACTGCTTCTTTCCAGTTCCCAGGGATCTCTGAAAGGTCGTGAAAGCTGCAATAACAGTCTTTAGCAGTGTTTCTTTTCTACTTGTGTTATGGGTTGGACACTGCTTAATAAAACATTCACCTGAAGAGCACAGAAACACCCCCTCAGATGCACATATATCCTGTGGGTAAACAATCCTTCTAATTGCAGCAGGAAATGTGACATTTCAAACTGGATGGATGAAGGCACAAATCATCCCCGGTGAGGAACGATCCTGCGGGGATCTGGAGAGGAAGTGGGCAATGGAGCTGCTCCTTTCCAGCTCAGTGCCAATGTGCTATGGAACATATTCTCTTAATTTAATAAACAGCCCTTCCCTCCCCCACACCACCCACTGCTCAGGAAGCAAATCTGGGTGGGGAGAGCCTGTGTTACAGCATAGGTGGGAAGTTGGTTCTGGTTGTGAGAAAGTTCCTCCACTTGTCTGTACCATATGTGAATTTTCTCCTCCTTCCAGGTTGTTAAAGAGGCAGGTGGTTCATTGCCATTGACAGACTTGCAGTTACCATTTAATTCTTTTTTATCTCAAAAGGGAGGAAAAGGGTTTCACATTTATTCGAATACAAACATATATCTTAAATATGCCACACATAAAGCTGCTTTACTGCCTGTCATTGTCCACTCCCCCAGGCTGTCACAGTTCCTGCAGGAAAGCAAAAAAATTACAGTAAATTCAGACCTTCACCTCAGTGTAAGCCCACATATATGCAGTGGAACACCACTAGTTGAAAGGCACTTGAAATGACACATAGACACACTGACACATGAGCACACAGACAATAAATTATCCATCTCTAATTAAAAAAATCCCATCTCCCCTTTCCACCAACCACTCCCTCTCAGGCACACATTTGCTCTATGGATTATTTTTTCTATCTTTCTTCCTTATCCCACCTCCTTTCACAGGCCCGGCCTCTGCCATGGGGTGGGAGGTGCTGGGAGCAAGGCTCAGTCCAGGATGCCCAGTGCCTGGAGACCAAGCACAGGCTCAGCACTGATTAGGTGGGCACAAGGCTCATGAGGGGCCACCAGGAAGGGCTGATTGCTGCCTGCTTAACTCACACTCCTCAAGGCTTGAACATGCCAAAATTGGGACAGTGTTGCCATCATGAAAAGACACCTTCCTGCAGACAGATGCTCAAGATGCTTTTTAGAAAGTCTGACAGGTGGTGCACCTCCTGACCCTCCTTTGGGCAACCCAAGAAAAGAGAGATTCATCTTGGACTCATCTCGAAAGATGCATCCTTCCCTGCCAAGGCCTTGCCATGGCACATAAGGGAGAGGGAGACTTTCCCCATGTGGGAGGCTCTCCCCATGCAGAAGAGCATCAGCAGTGTTTTCAATGAGCAAGATGTGCAGGATCAGGCATCAGGGACAGATGGATCTCCAGGCATCATTGGGATGCTCACATGGAAAACAGGAGACACCATTCCATGGACTGAGGAAAAACTGAGCATTTCCTTCAATTACAGTTCAGCATGAAGTGGGTGGTTTAACAACCTGGAGCTGAGAAGCATTTCCAGGCCAGCACTGGTGGGCCCCTTGTCCTGGAGCTTTCCTTGCCCCAGAGGTAGCCGTGGCCATCAGGGTGAAGGGGAGGGTGTCAGGAGGGACACACGCTGTGCTCCTCCCATCTATCTCCCAAAGTTTGGTGACAGGACAAGGCATATCAGGATAGGGGACACCCCATGCACAGACACAGAGGTGAGTACCGGGGTATTTGTCCACAGGACACTGACCATGGCACAGGCAAACCCAACTCAGTGGGAAAAGGGACCTGGGTGTGAGTGGCAGCATCATCCTGGGAACAGGTACCAGGCTTTGGGCTCACAGGAGCTGTAGCAGGGATGTCCCTTGGCAGGGTGTCACCACTGCCAGGAGCTCCCCTGGGCCCCTCTCCATCTTTGCCTCGCTGGCATCTTGCTTTTCTTGAGCTTCTCATTTCAGTGTTACAGTACAGCTGTACTTGAGGTAAGAATTTGTTGTCTTGGCGGAAAAAAAAAAAGTAATTTACTGTGAAGCACTGGCTGAAAATCATTTTCTGAACCACTGCACAATTTTAATCAGACAACCATACTGTATCCAATCAAGGGAGGATTTGCGAGGGGGGCAGAGGGGTGTTTCACTGTGGCCTTCCCCAGAGGACAGTAAATCCAAGCTCTGCTCAGGAAGACGAGACGTCTCGGGTTTCACAGCCTGCCCAAACCTAATTTGCACTAGAATTACATGGCCATTACTAATGTATACAGTGACTCAAATTGATTACCTTGCTATTAGGAAGAGCAACACGCCGGCTTTGGTGGTGGCAGCTTCCGACAGAGGAGGAGGACAAAGGGGCGAGAGCAAAGTGAAGTTGCTGTCTGTGGGGATGAGGGGGATGAAGGGAATGAGGGGGATGAGCAGGTGAGGAGGACCACGGGGGTGAGGAAGGTCATGTTCCAGGGAGAGTTCATCAAGAAAAGGAGCATGCGAATGCCTGGACTTCATATTTTCTGTGCTTATCACATGTTGCATTAAAAAAATATCACCTGGCTTAATCTTCAAGTCCCTGAGATCTCAGCACATGTAACAGGAGTGTCTCTAACTCAGGACTCCTAAGGCCATGGGAAATCCCAGATCTCCCAGGGCTCTCCTGCTCATGTGTGCAGCACTGGGGGTGCTGGTGTGAGACCCCAAACGTGCTCCTGCGCAGCCTCACCCACCTGTTCCCAGCACTTACAGCCTCCGTGGGGCACAGACTCACACCGTGCAGCACCCACAGGCTCTGCAGTGAACACTGCACCTTCCCTCGTCGGCCCAGTGGCAGCCACACCTTCTGAGCAGTTTTGGGACAGTACATGCACTTTAGCAGGAGAGCTCACACCCCACTTCTTCCTATATCCCCACTGAGGACATGTTCCCCCTGAAACTGTGAACCTGGTGTTCAAATCCCCGGTGCAAATCAGGCACAGGGGTGGTTGAATATTGGCCTCCAGCATTTCCAAAATGTGTTTCTGCTTTTCATGTGACTTTGGAGAAGAACACAGCCTGCCCTGGACACCGTACTCCTGGCAAGGGCTCAGGACAGAAAAGCCCAGAAGTGGTGAAAGTGCTGCTCTGCTGCCAGTGGGACTTACCCTGATGGCAGCAACAGCAACTTCTTTCCTGAAGTCTCCCACGCGCCACAGCACAGATCTCACGTAATGAAAACACAACCCGGGAGCCAAAACTCCTCTCCCACACAGCCACACGCCGATCCCAGCTCCACACGAACACACTTTTTACATTCCCGCCCACGGGAATCTCCCCACACTTTAAAACACCTGAAGACTGGAGCAGAGACAAGAGAGGATGGGGAAATTTCCATGCAGATTTTTGCTGCTCCTGCACAGCTTCTCCCTGCGCAGCTTTTCCCTGTTACACTCGCCTGACATTTTGGGATGCCTGTGACACAGGACAAGGAAAGGAATAAGGTGCTGTCTCCCAGGATAACACACACCAAGCAATCTCTGCATTTGCTCTTCAACCCTGGCAGTGTTTGCAGGGCTCCAAAGACCCCCCCAGGCAGCGGGGGGCAGTGGGGAAAGGCAGCCCTGTCACCAGCACACCTCTCACCAGTGAGGTCCTGAACTCTCAGTGAGCACTACTGGATTCTCTGATTAGATTTCCCTCGGCTGGAAAGTCAGTCTGATGTATGAATAATACAAAAATACAGTTAGCAATAGGGTAGCAGTAGGAGCAGCAGTACAGACGTCTTCAATGCAGCTAAATCAAGTTCAGTGAAACCCAGCACCTTTTCCTGGAGCTCCAGCACATCACAGATTGAGGTGAGCTGATGCCTCATGTCAGGGTGATGCTCTGTAGTCCTTCAGTTCCCACTGAAGCAGTGCAGGTTCAGTCCAAGGGACCTGCTGGGGGGCACAGTTTGGCATCCTCCCCTCTAGCAATACCATCGGTTGGGTCAGATCTCTCACCTGCTTTCAAACCCTCCAGTTCTAGCTGACCTTGCATCTTACAACACCCTGTAACCAAATCCAAGCTTAAGCCCAGTTTTACAGCCAGGCTGACTCATCCTTTGTGTCCCACTGTGGCTCCCCAGGAGCTCAGTGCATGGCCACCTCACTTTCGGAGGCACTGCAGCACCAAAGAGTCACAAAACAGCCGTGTGGACAGGAATACTATTTTTCCTACTATACAGGAGTAAAAGGAGGCTGGCAGGGAGACAGCATGGTCTTCCTCCAGATGGATGCATCCAAAGAAAGATGGGACAGAACTTTAGCTGTTGAACAGCAGCAGCTCAGCACGTGCTCCCATTCTCTCCCTGGTTCCAGCCTGCTTCATGCTGAGCCCTGCCCCATCAGCTGCTGAGAGCTGATAGGGAAAACTTGCACGGGTTTTTATTTGTTGTCTTGGGAAATATTTATTCTTGACACAACCCAAACTTTCTTCTGTGATCTGCTAAATATCTCTGCTCTGTTTCTTAAGCAGAGTTGGAAGCGTTTCCTTCCAGACCTGTTTCCTGCCTCTCTCCCCACCCACTGATGGAGACACCGGGATGGCAGCCATCGTACTTCTCAAACCAACATTATCAGCTTTGTGTTCAGCTCTTGAGAGTGAGTATTTTGGGAATATTACATTGCCACAGCTGTTCATTTTTCACACAGCAGGTGGGGAACCTGCCCTGTTTGAATGGCACGATGGGAAAGGCCAGTTGCTCCATAGTGATTTACAACAAGGGGAAGTGGGGGCTGTTTGTAGCCAGCACCGAGTTCCATCCCAGAACATCCACACACACACACTTCAGATATTTTAAGCAAATACTCAAAGCTCTGGTTCGGTCTTTTCCTCCACACTATGGCAAAAGCACACAAGCCATTAATTGCATGGGCAGATGGTTATTAGGAAGAATGTGAGAACTGGCTACACCACCACTGTGTGGGTGGAGCTGATTAGATGGGCCTGAATCAAAAAATAACAGAAAAAAAAAAAAGAAACATTGAAACATTTCCTACGTTTCCTTTGCTGCATGGTGAGAAAAGCTTTTCCCGTGTGACTGCAGAAGACAATTAAAAAATAGCAGCAAGATTGCTCCTCACCTCCCCACTGAGCCACGTTATCAGCAACAGCACACTGGGGTTTGTGTGCGATTCCTCCACAGCTTCACTGCTGGGAAACAAACACAGGGGCACCAGCATGGGCACAGGAGGGTTTGGGGTTTCCTCCACCAGGCTGGCAAAGGTCAAACATGTGAAGAGACCCAGGTGCTACAGTACCAGAGGTGCCACTGCACTGCAAATGGCCTCCAAAAAGTCCCTTCCCTTTCCTCTGCTGTCCCAGCTCTGCTTTACCCTCCTGGCTGGCCCTCCTGGGGAAGCGTCTTTGGAGCAACTTCATCATGGTGACCTCCCACCAAAACCAGCCAAAGCAAGGTTGCTGTACTTCAATAGTCCATTCCATCCACCAGCACAGATGACAAGGGCACCTGGCAGGCAGGAGACTTTCAAATTCTCTGGGGCTGACATGGCTGCATCTCCAGCCTGAGGGATAGCATGGCTCTAGCTGCCCAGTTCGGTAGGAATTGCACAAACTGTGGGTTTCCACTAGAAAGGTCAGGGGCTTCAAGCCATGAACCAAATCAAAGAAGGCTGTAAAAACATGTCTGCTTGGACACCTCACTAAACCAGGTGGTGTAATGGAAGAACCACAGAATTATACAAATTTTTAGGTTGGAAAAGATCTTTAAGGCCATTGAGTCCAACTGATGCCAAGTCTACCACTAAACCATGTCCCTGCGTGCCACATGTACATGTTTTTTAAATACTTCCAGGGATGTGACTCCAGTGCTTCCCTGAGCAGGGTGTTCAAATGCTTAACAACCCTTCTGGTGAATAAATTTTTCCTAAAATCCAAAACCTCATCCAACATAATTTAAGGCCATCTCCAGCAATCACTGCTTGCCAGATCAGCAGCTTATGCAAACCCTGGGTGTCACTACCTATTTTTCCAGGGAAGTTGTGAGATCACCATCCCTGGAAGCGTTCAAAAAACATGTAGATGTGGTGCTTAGGGACATGGCTTATGGGTGGACCTGGCAGTGCTAGGTTAATGCCTGGACTCGATCTTAGAGGTCTTTTCCACCCTTAATGATTCTATGATTTATATTACAGGAGACACGTGAGTGTCTTTGTCAGAGAGATGATTCCAGTGATGGAAAGGACACTCAAAGGTGGGTGTTGCAGCACCACTGAAATCCTCTGATGGAAGAAATCCTCAAATTTCTGGTTGTATATCTTCTGCCCTTCCAATTGTTGCCTGGTGTATCCAATACACGTCACTTTTTCAGGAGAGAAACTGTTTCGCTATAGTTTAGTGCAGCACTCAACACAACTAGCAAATAAGATCCATCTTTAAAACTACAGGACAAATTGAAAATTGCTCTGAAGTAAACCAACCACACAAAAATAAAAAGCAGAACTTTAAATTCCACTGCCTTCCTCCACCCAATTGTGTTTATAGGTACAAATCAACAGTACTGCAAGACATCGGTGCAGGGTTAAATCCTCAGTTAAATCCTCACCTAGAATGAAATTCATGAAGAATCTGGAGACAAAACTGTCTTTATAGCAAATACACAACTTGGGTGGTCAATGTGAAAGCACTTCCAGACATTATTGTCAAAACCCTTATCTAGGAAAAATCATTAGCTTCATACTGCACTTGATATAATGCTTCAATATAATGCTTGAAACAGCTCATTTTAAACGGGTATTTCAGTATCACAGAGAGAAATACAATTATGGGCCAGAGACACTCGATCCATGTCCCCCATCATTTTTGGCTGCCGGGGCTGACACTGTGGAAGGAGTCTGCCCTCAAAAGGCCAAATACCAAAGTGCACCGAGCGCAGCCCAAAGTCCATGAGCACAGCCACAGCTCTCCCCTGCATTCCCTGCCCATCTGCCTGTCTCCCATCACTTTCACCTTGATTCCAGACCAGCAGAAACTATCAAGAGAAGACAGTCAGGGGAATATCAGAAAATCACTCTATCAGCCTAGTTGTCAACTTTCCCCCGTGATTTGGTTATTTATCTTCTAAAACAAACATAGAAGAACAGTGGAAGAACAAAGAACAACTTTCTCCATTTCCAGGACTCCTGCTGCTTGGCTGCAGCACAGAGGTTCCCATTGTCACTACAGATGCACATGATTAATTGTGCCACAGGAATGACAGATGGACACGGACACCAGCACAGTTCTCACAGACGTTGAATCAATTACTCTGAGGTGGCTCAAACAAGTGTGTAAAGCCTCATCCCTTTGCTATTACTCATCTTATATTTCCTGCAGTAAAGAAAGCACATTTTTTTTCTCCATGCCAGACTCCACAGTTAATTGAGATCAGGGAACCAGCAGGAGGGGAGCAGGTGAATGTTCTCTTTGGCACGGAGCAGCTCTGGAAGTGGTTTCACGGCTCACCACCTGCTGCCACCCTCCGAGGGGAGCTGAGGAACACCAACCATGCTCAAACGGGGCTGAAAACGATCCAGGGAGCCCAGGCCGTGCTGTAAGCCATGAGGCATGGAAATTATGGTAATTGGGGCTCGCAGGAATCCAAGGGGGCACATGAGGCCTGAAGAGGTGCAGTCAGGGAGCAGCTGTCTCCATAGCAGGACTCCACAGGAATGCACTCGGTGCTTCTGCTGCTGTGACAGTGGCAAGTTGTCAGCAGCGAGGGACGGTACCTGGAGCTCCTCACACACACCTGGCCCTGTCCCAGGGCAGGTTTTGGCTATGGATGGACACCAATCTGTAGCACTGAGATCTGCTTCAGCTGTCTGTGGGTGTGTGAGCACCACAGGAGAGATGTGTAACCTCTCAGCTGAAAGGATGAAAATGAAGGTGGAAGGCTGAATTAAGAAACGTAAACCATGCAAATAATGGGGAAAAAGAAAGAGAATGCAAGGGGCAATGAACTGGTACCTTTTCCAAAGGTGACACCATGGCAGTGCCCAAAGGCTGCTCGGACTCCAGTGAAGCACACTGGACCACCAAGAGGTATGGGAAGCATCTGGCAATTTGTTATTCCAGGCAACACGCCCCGACATCTCCCATATTCTGCAAAGCGAAATGCGGCTTCTTGTATTGCAATTTACTGGTTTTGTTACATCTGACAGGATTTACAATCACAGTTCTGGGCTACAACCAAAATGAGCAAACATTTTGTCAGGATTTCACCCAATTTCTCTCTAATTCATGTGAGCAGTAGGCTTTTATGATGGCCTTAGCTAGTGACATTTCTCTGGATTTAAATGTCTGGATTTTGTGTACATGTTCTTGGCAAACACAAAAGCGTCATGGGAACCATGGCTTGTTTTATGAAGTGATCTGCTTTGGGATACTGCAACTGAGCAGAATGAAGGAAACTACAGAGTTCTCAGAATCCCCAGCTGATGATTCACAGCATCCAAATTATGCTCCTGATTCATCCTTAATGAAAACAGCCCCACTCAGCCAGGCACTACATGACCCTTCTTTCATGTGAAAACTACTGAAGGTGGTTTCTTTATGGCACAAACTCCAAATGTCTATCAATTCTTATCATCAAAAAAAATTCGACATATTTCCAGATTCTACCCTTTCTTTTCAGATGTAAGATGTCAGAGGATACAAATCACACTAAGTTGCACAAATAAAGTATGAAACTAATGAAAAAAATTTCACTTAATCTTCCAAGAAGATGCACATCTGAGAATCATCAGTTGCCACTGAAAAAAACTGGAAATGCATTTTCAGTCAATCTTCTGCTTTCATATGAAAGTTTTGTTGCACAGTTTATAGTCCAAAGGCAGATGCTGCAAAAAAGCCAGTGACTACCACAACCAAAACGCAAGCAGTGCTCACCTCTCAAATCAAACAACATGCATTTATCCAAACTTAGTGGTTAAAATTAAATATTAAGCTCACATATTTGTGAAAAACCAAACTACACTGGTAGGCACTTGTATAAACTTTAGTTCTACTGGGGTTTTCTTATAAAAAAATTGCAGAAGTATACATGATGGAGTAAGTTTGCCCCAAATGGTAACAATTGTGAGCTCCTGTCATGCTAAAGTATCCAAAGCACACAAGATCAGGAGAGGTTTTAGTTAATACAACTAAGAGAAGACCAGATTATGTCTTACAAATCTCTAATAAAAGAGAGTTAAATGAAATATTTCTTAATTAATTTAATTTTCAAAATATTCCAGTAAGTACAATTGCTTCTACAGCACTGCAGTGAAAGACATTTGTGGACAGAATTCCATTTAAATATGTTCCAGTTGTACTCCCAAGGTGTCTACTGTCTATTTTTGTGATATTCCTAGAAGGGATTCCACACAAACCCTAAGTCTGACGTCCCAGGTGGAAAGTAGCACAAAGCCTTCCCTGGAGGTCCAGTGATCTACTCAGGCCAGAAAGGGGTCATTTACACTTCCCATATCTAAGCAGTGCAGCAGACCACGTGTTTGCATCATGTTACACAAGAATGAGCATTATTCCAAACCCATCAGCTTCCCAATATTTCTTTATTGTTTTCACAACTCAAAAAAGGATGATTCACGGAGCCCTTGTCTTTGTGTTTGCTTTCAGTTCCCCTTTCCAAAAACCCAAACAACTTCCTGAATACTCAGCCAGCTCTCCCCTCTCTAGCTGCTACTGGTTTTTCCTGCAGCAGTTCTTCCTCCTTCTTCCTGTAAAGCTTTAGGAGATACTCATCAGGCTCAATTCCTGCCTCCTGTAACTCTGCCATGGCTTTCTCCAGCCGGCGCAGTGTCCGGGCGCTCTGCACTTTGCGGGCAGTGATGTACAACGTGAATTCCTTGAAGCCCATCAGTTTGCAGGTATCCACCTCACAGATATTTTTAACATCTTTGGTCTTGTCCACCTGGGGGAAAAAAACTAAACCTGACATTTTTTCCAGATCTTCAACACTGACTTGGAAGTCAGTGAGCTGGTGGCTGAAGCCTATGGGGTCGTTTGGCACCACGAAAGCTCCCAGGACCAGGGGCTCTGAGGACGTCCTGCTCCGTCTGGCGAGGATCACCTTGTACAGGTGGGATGGTACAGCCACATCATCCTTTCCAATTACCTGCCAAAAGGAAAGGACTGTTACAGGTGCAGATCACAGAACCATGGAATTGTTTTGGTTAGAAAAGACCTTTAAAATTATCAAGTGCAATCATTAACCCAGCACTGCCAAGTCCACCACTAAACCATGTCCCTAAGCACCACATCTTCATGTTCCCTCTCTCTGGAGCCCCTCTACTTTTTATAACTACAGTAACTTATATTATAACATATAATAAAAGTTCCTGACCTGTTAGTTCCAAATCATGGAGGTTTTAATATACACTTCAAATCAACTCTAAGTCACTGTCTGTCACTTAATTTTTTCTATCTCTATTACCCACACCCAGGTAGCATTTGAAAGCTACTTCACCTAAGTAAGCATTTTTTGAGGGGACCTGGATACAAAATACATTTAGTGACTGACTACCCTCTTGGAGGGGAGGCCTATCCAAAGAAAATGCACCTATTTCATCCATAAATTTCCTACGATCCAACTTAACTGCTCATACACGTTGGGTTTCCTCCTGTGTCACTCAGACCAGGATCCAGGGATTTAATGGAGCCCCAGGAGTGGAGGATCAGGACTGCTAAAATCTCACACACACATGTACACAGCAGACACCCCACCCTGTGCCAGGGATAAGTCCACGGGAATACCCCTATTGATGGCAAATGTAATCTCCAGGACTCAAAATGTTATGCATGCACTGAATTAGGCTTTTTTTTTTCTTCACTATTGCTGAACTGAATCTGTCATCTTAAGAGAGTATAACAGGCTCACATGTGGAAAACCCGAGTTTTGCATAACCCTTCTCTAAGTACCCTTCTCATATCTGTGCTTTTATTCTAATTGAAACAGAAGAAAAAGACGCAGATCCCTTACAAAAACCACAAAGGCATTTTATTCTATATATAAAATCCAGTAATTTGGTGCTGTTTCCAGGGTTTGCAATACCTGCAAAAGCAAAGTCTGCTTGTTTTGATTTTTTGACAACTTTTTAGATACAGTTAAAATACCATTTCAGGCAAAGCAGGTATTTATCACATCAAGTGAAAGCATTTTACAAACCAATCCAGTGTTATCAATTCAGACATGCCTTGTCCACTCATATATTCAGTAAAACTCTATCACATAACAAACACTTCCTATGTACACCTTTTTCTGAGTATTCAGCCCTTCCTCAAATGAAAATGCGTTTTGAAAATTAAATTTTGCCTGTGGCTACTGAACCAAGGTTCAAGTCAGTCATTCCAACAGTTAATTAAATTTCAGTTACAAATTCTTTCAGGGCTTAAAGTGTGTCCTCTACCTCTGTTGCCAATTTTTAAAGTGACTGGTCTTTAAGTCTGGTTAGAACAAAACCAGAGAAAGTACCTTCAGGAGAAAGGGAAAACTCTGATAAATTTTTTCCATGTTTTGTGCAATAACACAGTAGAAACATTACTCCTGTTTCTGGAAGATATGTGCTCTTAGATTTCTTTACTGTGTTCTAAAACACTTCCCTCTCTTGCCCTAAACTAGGCTATTTAACAGTTATGCTGTAGTTTAAACTTCTTTGTTTGTTTGTGGGGTTTTTTTTTTGGGGGGGGGGTTTGTGTGGTTTTTGGTGGGTTTGTTTGTTTTTGTTTAGGAGTTTTTGTGTTTGGGTGGTTTGGGGGTTTGTTTTTGGTTTTTTGGGTTTTGTTTTCTTTTCTTTCAAAAATTATCTGGTTATGCCACCGGCCTTCTCCCAAATAACATGGGATGCCTAGACATCACACAGTCATTGAAATTGGTTAAGGAATAAATGCCTTATGCCAAATCTCTCCCTTTCAATGATGACAGATGTGTTGGATGGGGAAATTAGAGCTCCTGAGTGTTAAAGCACTTTGCACTTAGCATTCTGTGTAGGTGAAACCAGAGCTACATCTCCCCAGGACCAACATCATAAAGAATCAAAACTGACTGATGCACAGGTAATGCTAAAATGTTCTAAAACCAACGCAGCAACACACTGTTGTATCTGGTGAGTTAACACTGAATTACAAAATGAATGGTGCTGCGAGTTTTAACCTATTTGATATCAGAGGCACTCGAGCTGAGGAGTACCTGCAAAATACTGAGGGTGAGAGGGAGGGAGCCAAGAAAATACCTGAAGGGGGGAGTAAGGAGTTCATATTTCCATATTCACCCAAGGGCACCCAGTGGTGACACTGCCAAATGCAGGAGGCTGGGGCTCCTTTTTTCCCCTGGAGCAGGGAGCTTGCAGAGCCCACACTGCAATCCCACCTCCTGCACATTCCTATGGCAGGGAGGAACGGGAGAAAGGGGAGGGAGAGGCTGTAGTCTCCTGAGAGAAGGCAGTAGTGAGGCTAAACCCCAGTCCTCAGCTTCTCCCTGGGCCAACAATCTCCTGACCTGCAGCATTCCCGTGCTTGTACAGCCTTTTCCAGGCCTCTTTGCACACTTTTCCCACTACAAATCCATGGATATGGACTAGGTCCTCCTTAGCTCGGCTCCCTCCTTCTCCACACCTCCCACACACATCCACATCCCCGCATCCTCGCTCTGGTGCATAAAAGACCAGAGGAAGGGCGAGCACACAGATGGAGCTGCACAAGGATCTCCAATTAGGGGGTACATGGAATATGTAAAACAAACAGGTGAATGCATATGGAGCGAGCTGAGGGAACTGGGGATTGAGGCTGAGGGCTGAGTGGGTGGATAGAGAGGCTGGGGAATGAATAGAGCTGCACACAGAACAGTTAGGTATGAGATGGAAATGCTGAATGCCTCAAGTGGGTGTTAAGGGAAAACAGACCCTGTGCTTATGTAATATTATGCAAATATATATATTCTATGCAAAATAATGCACATTTATGCATAGTATGGGCACCTAGGAAGAGAGAGAAGAAAGAGAGAGGACTAGTTCAAAATGAAGGAAGGGCTGGCCTGTTGAGAAATGTAGATATAAATTCAACTCCATACATGCAATGGCCAGATACGTAATTTATGTACCATTTCAGTTCCATGTAAACTCTTCTGAGAATTTAAATAAAATTTAAGCAGTGCACAGGCTTCATACCAATTCTCTGAACAGCAGCAAACTACTACTGCAATGACTTTACTGAGTGCTAATGCTATTAAAGTGGTTAAAATCATCTTCAGCCTGCCAAACTGCCAGAGTCCACAGGTGCCCTTTCCTTACTCAAAACAGGGCATCAAAGTTCTATCCCCAGCTAAGTCTGCTGGAGGAGAACACCATCAAAGAGCAGTGCCTGATTTCTCTGACAGAGTAAATACGCATGACTAAGAACAAATGTCTTTTTCTGCAGTTTAACACTTAGGTGAACCATGCACAGGATGCATCACCAGTAATTTCTGCAGTGTGACCCAATGATTTATGTTAAAAAAGGAAACGCAGTTCTAGAGGACGGCAAAGTATTTCCATCATTACTCCCTGTAATATCCCACAATTTGATTTTTTATGGGAGTAAATAGAGAAGCTGCAAATAGAGAAGATAAATGTTTCTATAGAGTTGCCTCCCCACCAGCTCAACTGCCAGGGAAAGAAGTAAAGAGTGACCCTGCAAAAGTGAAGTTTGGAATAGAAGCAAGAGGCAGGAGAAACAAACTCCTCAATTCCATTTCCTATTGCCACCTAGAGGATTTTCCTCCCAAACTTCAGCAGCCTCAATCACTATCCAGATCTGCACCATCTCATTTATCTCAGTGCTTTGCCTGACAGAGGCAGAGAGCATATGCTCCTATTTTAACAGGATGGAGAATGGTTCAAGATTATCCATGCACAGATGTTGACTTTGATTTGTGCCTGTCTATCCACAGGCAGCAGATGATCTTTCAGAAATCAAGGCCTGAAACAGCTCTCTGTCTCAGCTGGAGAAGAGCAGCAGTTTTAAGAGTATCTGTGATTCTAACAGGAATTTTGTGCTTCAATATAAGCAAGAAAATACAGCAATGGCCTGTTGAAATCACTGCTGTCCCACATGCTTTCACACTGTGTTGGTAACAGCCCACAAGGCAAATTTTTGTGCAGCCCTCTGAAGATTCCCATTTTGCTATGGCTATAAAATTTTGCTTCATTTTCCAAATTTTCAACAGCCTCAGAACATGAAAAAAAAAAAAAGGCACTCAAGCTAAAAGCCTTCTTTTTATAGCATTAAATATATTTCTTTCCCATCATCATTTGGGAAACCAATGTGAAATTTCAGACACTTTGCTGTCTGTATCAGTTCAATGTAAATATGTGCACTGCCTTAACTTTTTGCAGCTTCTTATTCCTTTCATTTTTGTTTTGTTTCTTTGACTGAACTGG
Organism: Edolisoma coerulescens; assembly: GCA_013397115.1. Classification (NCBI taxonomy): domain Eukaryota; kingdom Metazoa; phylum Chordata; class Aves; order Passeriformes; family Campephagidae; genus Edolisoma; species Edolisoma coerulescens. The sequence continues at coordinate 1,637,206 of VWZW01001851.1, read as the reverse complement.
TATCTCCTAATAATGTAACATTATCACAATGTCATTTTCAGAGTAGTGTTTATTATTTATCATAATTGTGTGTGAATTTGTTATTCTTCTCAAAGCCCAATTAAACATGGACAGCTGTCACGAGGACAGGCCATTAAAATGTGTGCAATTCCTGACATTTAGAGATGTTTACATACCACTAAAACAACAAACATGTTGGTAAGCAGTTATTACACAAACCTAAGAGCTCACAGGGACAGGTAAGGGCAGAAGTAACATTTCTTAACACAGAGAGAATTCAGTGAGCTTTGGGGATTTGTCTTAAGCTTGGCTCTCCTCCCAATTTTGGCCAAATCCTGTTCTTAACTGCAGTTTTTAAAAACAGAGAAAGCAAATTTGATAATATCTGTGGAGTCTTTCAGTATCACAATAAATAATGAAGATATTTGCTAATGGCATCTAGGGTAGGTTTAAGCATCTGGTATTAACTAATGCCACCTTCATGGTGGTAATCAGATAAATACAAGGCAGTCCATAAAATGTCAGGTTGGGGTTTTTGAGATGAAAAACTCCATTCCTACAAGAACAAGAGAAAAGAAATATATGAAGCATAATGGCAGAACAGTTGAGATTATATGAGAAGAAAACAGAATGTTACTATTACTGGAAATTTTAAACACATAACAACGTTATCAAATTTTCAGTTTACACTGGACTTGTTACAGCTTCCCAAACTGCAAAAAAATTATCTTCCTCTGCAAGGGTACAGATCATTTTTAAAAGAAAGGGCTCGTGAATCCAAAAGTGGTATTTTGCCACCTAGTGACTAGAAACTGAAAATCAACCGTGCACAGAATTAGCAGAAGGCACTAATGAGCCCTTCATCAGTGAGAGCCAGCTCTGGATTGCCAATTATCCGTGATTCTCTCAGAACCTGGCAAACAGAAATCCCACTCAATCATGCCTGAACCACCAGCACACACTGAAGACACACACTGACACACACGAACACGCACCGTACGTCCTTGCATCAGATGGTACCACTATCAAATACTTAAAAATGTCAGCTCCAGAAACTCCCTTAACACTCCAGTAGCTGCTTCTTCACTCTCTGTGAAGTTCTAACCCGAGCATAGAAGTGAGCCAGAACTGCAAACAGAACTGTCTGAAAAGAAGCATACACAGCTCCCTGTGACAGAATCCTTCCCCCTGCATCTGGCAATAGCAAAATTAACACTTCCATCACATTTCTTGGTGGACAGAATTCAAGGAATCATTCCTGCCCCCCCAAGCACGATACTGATCAGGTCCATCAGATCTTTCACTGCAGATGTAACATCATTCCTGCTGATGTGATCCCACATTTGACAACCCAGAGCTTTATTTTAATTTGATACTGAATTCTGTATAAAAACAGACTTTCTGGCAGTACAAAACATTCCATTTACTATCAATATAACTTTATTTACTCAATCATTGTGACAGCATTAACTGCCTTCACTGAAGCTCCTTCTGGGTTTGTTAGGCAGCACTGATTCTGCTGAGAGTGTTTTCCCCCAATATTTGAGAGAGCTCTGTCAGATGGCACTGAGAAGAACTGAGGGGTGTGAAGGCGGACCTAGCAACACACAAACCAGAAAACACTACAGATAAAAATCATAGTAACAATCTGCACAGCCAAGCACTCCAAAATGCAAATGTATGTACTTCAGGAAAATTTAATTTGTTATGGCTGGTCTGATTGCTATTGCCAAATCATTTGTCAATCCCAAAAAGGAAAAAAAAAAAAAAAAAAGAGATGTAAAAAAAAAAGCTGTTCTTGAATACAGAGTTATGGAATTAAAAGACAGACACCCCAACCCCTTTTTATTTTAATAAAGAGGGTGTGTATACACGTTATGTATGTAATAAACTGTATTTACATGATGACAGACTACTTCCACAGAATCCACTTAGGTTACTTAAAAATGAATCCACCACAGTCCTTAACACCCCTTTTCCTATAACAGCATAACCTTCAGGATGGGTACAGTGCTAAATAAAAGCAATCCCAATTAATCTACCCTGCACCTTCAGTGTCTCTTCTCCTCCCATCTTAACCCAGTGGCTATTCCATTCATTTGTACCTCACATCTAAATTTAGGGCTGTGACAGAGCTGTGGTGGTTTACACCAGCTGGTCTAAGATTGAGCCCTTTGCACAAAGTTTAAGGGACATCTATAATCTACTACATCCAGTAGAGGTACATCCAGGACCTCTGTAGCCTTGGGACCACTTGGAGCAACCAACAAACAAGTAACAGTTCCCAGGTTCGTTTCCTCCTTTAACAAGGATTCCTTCCCCTACAGTATCTTAGTAGGAGACAACTTCTACTAGTTTTGAAAGTTAACTGGGCAAAACCATAAATTATCTTCTGATATTTGAGAAGTGCAATTTGTTTCCCAGTTATTTGTCACAGACATAGATGACAACTGTATCTTCTGGAATGGTCATTGTGCCTCTCTGGCCCAGCCTGGTCATGCAATTTAGAAAATTAAACAGCAAACACGATTCCAGTATGAACCTCATGTATCAGTAAAAAGCAAACAACAAATACAATGTTATCTAAACTGTATTTTCATTTGCCAGCCGCAGCTGATTCTTCTTAAATTAGCATTCACTACAATGGCACTGGGAATGGGGAGGGTGGAACACTGAGTATGATGTAGTTAATTATTGCAAAATTTGTATTTCAAACTCCAAATCTGCTGACAGAGGAAAATCACTAAAGTGACAGTCTCTGGAGAGCAGTAATGTATAAAACAAGACACTGTCATTTTGATTTGATCTGGACAAAGATGAAAAACCTGCATCTGCCTCTCCAATGACACAGAACAGATTTTTCCTGTTGGCATTCTATTCTACATATATTCTCAAAATATGTTTTTCAGATACCAAGCACAGTCATCAATCTCCTCTTTGCAATAAAAATCTCCACTGGAGACAGATGAAATGACAGAATATATCAGAGGATACCACAAGTCCAGCCAATAGACAGAACAATGCTGGCATCTAAGGAGTTCAAGGTTAATTCCCTTTCTGGAATTAAAGAGCAAATAGTCCCAGAGTCCAAGCAGGAACTGGGACTAAAGCCATGACCGATGCTCTGTTTCTCCTCTATAGTGAGCTAAAAATAACCTTTTTGGATGTCTGATGAGAAAAACACCAGCATGTAAAACCATGGATACATATTTCACCACTCCTTTAGCCAAAAACAAAGAAACTAAGATTGAAGAGAGGATCTGAAACAAATAAATGCAGACACATTCACTGTAGCACTCCTGTGTTTTCTTTTTTTTCCTTTTCACAGTTCTAGTCTGAGAACAAAAACATCGGAGAGGAGCTGAGACTTAACAGTGGCATTGGCAGATTACAGGTTGTGAGTTTCAGCACTCTCGTGTGTACGGCAGCACTTCTCCTTGAACAGCACAGACAAAGGAAAGGACATCTTCTCACATCAGCTTCTCATGCCCAAACAATGAGGACTAAAACCCCTTTCAGTCTGAAGTCATTTGTGTGAACTTAGCAGAGTTCACTCTGAAAGACAGCTAAGAGATACCTTCCCTCCTCAACCCTTAGTGTTCTTCCTTTAGGGGCAGAATCCCAGACTACCAAGATCAATGGCAATGACTGCAATTATATCCAAGGTGTCTGTTTGAAAAGAACTTCTCTCCAGTGCTTTGACAGGTTGTGTTCCCTCCTCTAAGTGTATGTGTTGATAAAAGAAAGAAAAAAAAAACAAACAAAAAAACCCAACACACCACTCTACTCTGAAGTCTCACTCCTCAAAGCACAACTGCAATGCAAAGCACTAAAACTTAAACCGTGAAGAGATTTCAAAACTTAAAAAAAGCCAACATTCTCAGCCTGTATTTGTTTAGAGGACCCAAATCAAACAATTTAATATTTTAAACAAATAAATAAAAAACCCAGAAAATCATTATTTTACTTTTCCCACCTGGAGACAGCATTAGCTGTACTTAAATAAGAATCAATTTACATAATGAATGTCACTGTAGGAAGCTGAGTAAAAGGATTTATGAATGTGAACAAGTGGTGACACACAAACATGAACACCATCATTCCACCAGTTTCCATCTCACACTGAACTTCATTTCAGTTCACAGTAAGACCAAAACTTGTAAAACATTCCTAAAAGACCTGTGTTGTCATCAAGCCCAAAGACGATGAAGACAAAAGTCAAGAACGAGATGACAATCACAGCAGCATGGGCATTTTGTGCCACTATTATTTCACCCCTGTATTCAGGTATCAAGTTATTTTGAATAAAGCCGGTAAGATGCAGTGTCTGCTCTGATTTTTACCTGTGGAATACTAAAATTTACATTTCAAAACCAAGACTGAGAATGACAATCATTTTTCAGAAAATGCAATCTTCCTCTTCTAAGTAAACACTTTCTCTAGAGAAGAACGAGAAAAAGATGAGCAAGATTAAAGTGAAGCTGTTGGTAGATGCAGTTGATAGATGATTCTTCCTGGAAATGATTTCCACTTATAAAAGGTTCAAGTCAGCTCAGAATTTTTAATTCTTTGCTATGTAAGACGAATATATATTTTTAAGGATGAAAAATAAATGCAATATCCTGACAGCTACAAGGAAGCAAATCCCAGCAAGCTGGGTGCAAGCCTGGAGAGCTCTGCACCATTCTGAGTGACAGTAAGCCAAATGCTCAGTTGAAGATTGTTGAAAGGGAACATCTCCCTCCTGCTCCCAGCTAAATGCTTTTGGACATCTCATGCTGTCACCAGGAAGCACTGGACTACTCTGTGTGCTGCCTCAATCTTTCTAGAGCAGTACAAAACAAGCCCAGTAAACCCAGTGTGGATGGTTTTCTATTGCACTGGGTAATTAAGCATTTTGTGGAAGGATCTGACAGTCAGCAGTGGTGGCAGACAAGGGCAAGGCAGAGAAAGGCCTGGAAAGTAGAAGGGGCAATGGTGAAGTGAGCACCTTTGGGTGGCACAGGATGATTGCCAACCTAAAGCTGGCTTTGCCACTACTGACTGATCATCTGTCATTGGTCATATCCCTTAACCATGGCTTATTTATCCACTTGAAAATGAGCACAGTCTGTACTTCCCTCACAAAGATGTGGTGAGAGCTGAAGGTTGGAACTGCCACTAGACAACAAAGAAGATAACTTACTACTACTGCACTTTCATATGCATAACTCCCCCCAAAAACAACAAACCCAAATCCAAAGCTGTGATTTTGTGACAGTCAAGGTTTGACATGTGTGGCTGGGGACATAAGGGACAGTTTTCGAAGAAGTAAAAAAGGTAAAAGCAAACAGGAAAAATCACATTCTATCATGACTGAGTTCCAAGTTCAATCAAATGGAAATCAGCTGTGTATTTATAAAGGAGAAATAGTGCCTAACTCTTACTGCTAAACAGGCCAGTGTTGAAAGCTGAATGTCTCTCTCTTTTGTGTTTCTCATCCCTCTGAAATACGGGGTTATGTTGGCAAGCTCATTCATTGCTCCTCAGAGAACTAGTTGGAAGCTGAATCACTCACGAGCTGAAGCTGCAGTTGATCCAACTACTTATTTTCAAGGAAAAGTGTTTTTTCAAGAGGTGCAAAATGCAGCATTTATTATTTTCAGTATGCCATCTTCCATCTGCAACTGAAAACAGCAATAATGTCTCACTGCAGTGGGGGCAGAAGGTAACACTCCCTTGAATAACTTACTATGCTCAAACCCTACAGACGTCGAAACACAAGCCTGCAAGGAGTAAGTCTGGGTAAGCAATAATAAATTCACCTCTCAACTTGACAGCCTGTGCCATCTGTCTGTCAGTGATGGTTTCTACAGACTGTGCACGATCAATCCTCAATCTTCAGAGTATTTTAAGGAGGTAATAAAAACAGGGGGCTAAAAGAAGGGGAGTATCAGTACCATTGACCCATGATTACACTGCACTTGAGTGAAGTCTTCCAAGTGACTCTGGCATGCTCAGAATCCCAGTTGCAAGGCCTCAGCCAAGTGATGCCTATGGTGCAGCAGCAAACAGCTGTTGGTGAAATTAATGGAGCACAGGCACTCCAATACCCTGCAGAGTTTTGAGAGACCCATACTACCTTTGTATTGCACTGTTTCTAAAGCACATGAAGAAACTGATTGAATAGATGCCTGTGCATTAGCAAACCCCACTGACTCTCTGCTTAGATAAACAGTTCTACTGCAGACTGTGGACAGGAAATAGATCTCTGTAAATAAACAAATTATTTTAAAATTATCCTTTTTCATGTCTAGGCAAGATGTAACATTTCTGCTCACCTTGTCCCAACAAATATTGCATATTTTATACATTTTGCCTGTACTAAGATACCCAACTTTTGTTTTATCAAGTTACTATATCAATTTTAAATAAATAATTACTACTGCACTATTATCCCAGCAACATATATACATACCTGATAGGTAACACTCTTCTTTCCATCACCATTTGTCTGAGGCAAGGTAAGAGGTCCAGAAACGACCCAAACATCTTCAAATCTCTCAGTCAATTCCCGACAATACATTTCCATTCTGGAACATATTTGTCAGATAGGGAAAAGTCAGCTGGGAAGATTTAATTTTTGAGACATACTGTGAAGGGAAGGGTGAACAACTGACAGGGAGCATTTTTCCAGACTCATCTGAGTGATTCACAAGCCAAAGAAGGTATAATGTAGGCCCAAGTCCTGCTTCCCATTTGTCCTCTGTAAATAAAGTTCATTTATTTACAGATAGGACACGTGTTACTGCACACATCTGAAAATGGTTTCTGCAGCCTCACCACATGTCTGAATAGCTGAGTTCTCTACTTACTCCCACACTTGACACTAGAAATATACTGTTGGTGGTCACTTGGGATTAGTAAAATAGAACTGTTCTAAATAGCAAGTTGAGGCATTTTTACTTTGAAAGGTTTTATCATATTATTGGATTTGTATGTTTCTCCCCACGGAATCAAAGTCCTGCAACACAGTTCTTTCTGTAGCTCAAAGTACTAAGCGAAGTTTCTATGTGCCATTCCCACTAACGCTATCTTTTTTTTAATAGATAAAAAACTGCTCAAAAATAAAGTAGTAACTCCAGAAATACGACCATATTTTTGCTTTTTAAACTGATTCAGTTTACAGCATATAATATTTCTCAAATAAGGTTTCTGGACCACACCTATTCTACATAAAACAAAAGATTAACAAGGCCAGGTTGGATGGGGCTTTGAGCAATCTGATCTAGGGGAAGGTATCCCTGCCCATGGCAGGAGGGTTGGAACTAGGTGATCTTTAAGCTCCCTTCTAATAAACCATTCTATAATTCTATGATAACAGCCCATCTTTGATCTAACACTCAATTGTTACAGAAATCAAACACAGTGAGGACCCATTGCTCCTCTACAAGGGTAAGAGTTGCATTTCTCACAGATGAACAGAGTAGCAGACAGATTATCCCAGCTAACCTGGCTGCCACTGAAAGGGGGAGGTTTCACCCCCTTCTCTGTGTCATCCCTGTTCCTCACACCTCTCCCTTGGGCCACTTGAGCATTCTTCATTTGTCAACAACTCTGAACAAAACCAGTTGGGTTTTTTTGTGCTGGGTTAGTGAGTTAAATCAGCAAGAATGAGCCACACAAATGAGAATGAGCAAGAATGAGCCCTTTCTTCATGTGATACACCAATGCACTGACTACAAGTGAATTCTTTTCCTGCTGTCACCAGCTTTGCTTCCAAGCAGCAACACATATGAAATATGGTATCCTTAAAAATATTAATTATTAAAGAAATGACTGACAAAAAAAGTGGCATCGCTGCCTTGTTCATGCATTTAAACTCTGGGAACAGGGTGCTGGGGTTGGGAAAAAGTGGCAGTAATTGCTTAAATTGCAGGACTCATAGTACCAGAGGAAATTTTCAAACACTCCCCACGATTTCCTGATTAGGCAGAGATCCTGCTTAAGGGAAATGAAGAGGGTTTCCCTACCTTGAATTGGTACAAATGCCCAGCTTTGGTATAAGGGAAATTTATGTTCAAACACTTGAGTTATTAAAATAAGAAAAAAACCCTCGTAAAATGTTATGGCATTTTATTTGTCTATAAAACAGTATAGCCTTACTGAATGGCTCATCTGATTTTACACACATTCTTGTAAAACAGGAAAGCAGTGTGCAGATGAATGATGATGCATTTTTGACGGACTTTTATTACAACACTGTATATAATTTTGCTGACCTTCCCTTGAGTGAACCTTGAGAAATCTATCATTCTCCCCTCCTGTTTCTGAGCCTTCACACTTTGTAAGTCCTATGCAAGAAGCACTGGATGAACGCTACTTTTACTATGTTCTCTGCTCAAAAGAAGGAAAGAATAAAAATCTTACATGAAGCAAGTTTAAATTTATCAACCACTCCACCTCAAAGGCGATCCAGTCAGCACTCACAAGTGACAGTGACTGCCTGACTGCTCCCTGGGAGCCAGGACCTGAAGGAGCCCCTCAGACCTGAAGTAGTCACGACTCAGTGGGGAGCGCTCAGTTCTCCGATTCAAAGGGAAACAACATCCCCACACAGACATGGGAATACTCTCACTGCAAGTGCTTCTTTGAGGAAGATCTAAACCCTCTCCTTGCTTCTGCTGAAACTTCCTTAAGGACAGACATGCTAAGCCTGGTACTTTTACCCCACATCAGCCAGAAGAAATAATTTTACCTAAATAAATGTCCTCGACAGCTTGATTGAATGAAAAACTACAGTAGTCACTACACTGTTCTTTCACTGAAAGGACTGAGCTGCCTTTCATTTCATAGAAAGCTCCTATGACCTCTACAGATAGCCTATAAACTGCTGCAGAATAGCTGGATGTGAGGAAGCTTTTAAATAAAAAGCATTTTTGATTGATGCTGCTGCCTGGTATTTTTCACTTAGTTTACTTACAAGTAGTTTCTCACCTGTTCCAAAACCCAGCATTATTTTCATAATTCTGAGGCACAATGTTAGACAGATAAAATGTTTCAGCCATAGCTCTCTGCAAAGAGAAGGAAAATAATATCATTTCACTGAAACATTTACAAGCTGAGAACACATTTTAGCAGTTTTTGGATCAGAATCCCATTTCTAGTTTAGTTTTAAGATTTATTAACACAGAAAATCAGAGAAAACCTAACTCAGAACACCTAAAAAATTATTTTGGATTAAGAGGTACATTATTGAGGTGAAATCTTGCAAAGTTATCTACTTTTTTTTTTTTTCTGGTAGAAACAGCATGACAATGCCCAATTCTAGAAGCACAGGAACTACCATGTCACCCCGTGTCAGTTTGGTAATGTCTTTGAAAGCAACTAGTCATTTTTCATTTTGAAGGGAAGGACAGTTCCAAACATGCTTTTCAATTATTTGACTGCTTAATGGCCAACCTTTTCCTTCCTTTACAAGAAAAAGTTTTATTAAATATACTCATCAATAACGTACAGGCAATGAAATTATTTATGAGACTATTAATGGTCAAACACCCATATATCTGCTTAATTTCATCTTGTAGAAGTGTCATAAACATCTCTGAACAGAAGCTCCCATACCTCCAGAGGTGAAGGACCTGGTGCTAAAACACTAGGCATATGCAGGGAAATACAGAGGAAAAAAATTCCAAGATCTTAATCCAGAATTTTCACAGGTCCTGTATTTGTCAGTATTTTTCACATACTACTTCTGCAAAGCGAAGGGACTGACAGAATGCTTTAGGATAATGAGCAAACACTACCTCCACTAATTAGACTGTGAAATTAAATTTTTATTATCCTATATTTGAAAGATTGTATCATGTCACTGCATTTCAAGCTAGGTCCAGGATCTCTGTGCACAGGGAGCTCACCAGCAAAAGGTCCCCAGATATCACAAATAAATAACAACAATGACACTTCCAATAGAAATAAAACTACTGATTCTTTCATTTACCCCAAGCCAGTTTGCTGTCACTCCACCCCACTGAATACTATTCTGCCTGCAAGAAATACAAATTCAAACTGCTTCTTAATTAACAAATTGCTGCATTAGGCACATTTCACAAGAGGACCAAATAAATTCAAGGCTGCTTTGTAAGTCAGCCAAGGCATTAAGGCATGCTTCTCTTACAGCTTGAATAAATGGCAGGTGAAGACATTTTATAGACTGAAAGAACTGTGGCAAAAGGGTCTAATTTACCTCATACACATTGCAAGACAGTAAAAAGCCTTTTAAATCATCCAGGCAATCCCCTTGCCAATACAGAACAGTACTTAACAGCATCTTTGCTTTGCCCAATCTAGCCTTAAATATCTCAGCAGCTGTTGGCCAGAATGACATCATTGTCCCTGTCTCCCTTTAACTGAGTTTTGAAGACTTTCAGGGTTTTCTTGGTGAAGGTTATCATCTTCATTTTACAGGTAGACAATGTCACATGCAAGAGGCTGACAAGACTTGCTTAACACCACACTGTTCAAGACATCATCTCTGCCAAACAAGCTGATCTAGGTGTGATTTAATGAAGAGAGGTGTGTCATCAGAGCATGCACCTCATTTAGATGCCTGAAGCAGACTGTGAGAGCATCCTACACTGCTCAGTCAGGAACAGACCTTGGAACTCCAAATCCAGCTCTGTGCATCAATAATGACATCATGTTCCACCTCAAAACAAACTGCAAAAGGAACACTGCACATTACTTCTACGGGTCTTATGACCCTTTCCAACCGATAAAAACAAAATAAAAGGATGGGAGAAAAAAGTCCTACTGTTGAAAATTTGTTATCTCCTGCTGGTGCCATGTGTCCTCGTGACCATCCACTGCCAAGGTAGTCTTCATTGACAGCACTGAACATCAGAGGGATGTTAGGATCTGGTCTGAATTTACAGTGCCTTCGATCTGCATCACCTGAAGAATAACACACTAAATGGTCAGATTATCACAAAACCATCATAACCACAAGACAAAAAGATCTAATTCTGTCATATCTTGCCAAATGAGCCATGCTTAAGGACTCAACACACTAATCTGAATTCTGTGCATCTCATGCTAATTTCTTTCTGCCATGTGGTTTAAAGTTCTAAGTCCTTACTTAGCAATAAAATACATGGTTTTTTGCATCACAACTTTTCAACCCTCCCCAAACAACATAGGTCTGCCTCAATTCTCAATTTGAGTAGCTACAGACATAAATCAGAGCTGAATACCTCAAGATGTTTGATTTCAACTTGCACCTTAGTTGTATCTGATTATTTGGAAAACATTTTAACAGTTCAGCCATTAAGGCCCACTTGAAAGAAAGCCTGAAATTACTGTTTTCTTCTCAGAAAGAAGTGGGATCAATGATGCTACTTAAGGGTTGGTCATAATGCTTTCAAGATCATGCTTTTAATTTTGAAAGGTAATTTGAAGACAGTGATTAAGATATATTTAGAGAGCTATTGCTTTCATAAAACATTTTACAATTACGTGGTTACCTCCATTACTAATAATCTGCCTTATAAAAACCGAACTAATGCTATAAACTTAATTTACAATGACTGTATACCACTCATATTTCATTCACCACCGACAGCAAAAAATCACTGACCCTCTGTCTTGCATAAAGAACAGGGGAGAGAGCATGAGATAAAGCACACCAGGAACTACGACAGAACTGCACCAGAGTAAATAACGGCTGCAGTGGGGAGGTAATGCCCTATCTAGCTCTGAATAAGTATTGATGCCCTTTGCTCAGTTTTTATCTCACAAATGGACACTCTCCTCCCATTCTGAGCAAATCTCTAAGATCTGTACATGAAAGGGTCTGGCTACCACTGGCATTGACTCCACTGACACAAACTGGAGCCCAGAACTAACTCTGCTGGGTAAGGAAGCAAGAGCCATTTTTACGCACTCGAGCAACTTTGCAGGTCCAAATCAAGTAAGGAAAGGCTAATTTTCACTGTTTCATCTTCTCTCCATCCGTGTTATAAAAAGGTAAGTTGAGCTTCCCTCCCAGAGATCACTATAGGATTTTTCTCCCCTGCCTGCTCCAGGGTGCACCTTCTCTGAGCAGCAAGGCCCATTCAGGGCATCACAGATGTAAGTAAAGTAAATAAACAGCTACATACCCAGTGTCTTTTGTTTTGAAATATGTTCAATAACCCATCTAGGCACCCGTTTTGCCTGGTCATAAGACAGCGCATGATTTGTGTAACATCTGGTCTCTGTTCCAGCCTCAGGAAATCCATATCTTTCCAGAAGAGACTCTTCTATTGGTTCTAAGGAAAAAAATAAACAGAAAGCCATGCAAAGATGAAATGTGACCATAAGCAAGACAGTAAGAAAAACATCTCAGTGGGTGCAAACCCACTGTATAGCGAATTATTTGAGGTTATTGCCATAGTTAAGACCTAAAAACTACTGAGAGAGCTATACCGTGAAACTCTCATCTGCCAAAATAGTTGTGGGTCTCATTGTGTTTTAACATGAAGATCTCAGCTCTAGGACTAACTCACCCGCTCTAATGCCTACAGAAATCAGAAAAAAAGCTATCAGATATTTTCCTTCTACAGAAGAAAAGCTATCAGATATTTAGGGACAAATCAGGCAAAAAGGAGTTACAGACACAGGAGATCAACACACACATTTCACCCTTTGGAGCTAGAAATCAAACTCCTCACAAACTGAGATTTACAAGTTGGGCACAAGCAAGCCCTGCCCTCACTGGGAACACTTATACTCTGCTGAATTAAGAAATGCTTCACTGGATTTTCAGGTTTTTTGCAAGCAATTATTTTTTCTCGTGGGGGAATATTTACATCCATCTTACTGTCTTGTTCATTCTCCAGCCATCTGTCCAACAGCAACTCATGTTTTTAGAGCCATTCTTCCTCTGCTTTCCAACAATCCGGTACCTTTAAAGCCTTGAGGCTGCGGAGAAAACCATTCACTCCCTCAGGTGCCCTGAACATCTCTCCCCACACCTGAACCCCACCAGACCCATTTGATAATCGAGCCTCGGCTCATCCAGGGCAGCAACAGCTGAAATTTATTTATGGTCTGACCCGAAATGTGTGTTTAAAACTAAATACACATTCCTCTCCTGCCACCAACACTCTGCCGTGAGCAGGTGCAAAGGGAAGAGCTTTTAGTTACAAGTTACAGCCCAGCATCCCCAAACAACCTCCTCCCCCCTCAGCCCGGCGCAGGTACTGAGGGAATCCCCCGATCTCCCGGCAGTCTTTGGGCATCCCGGCAATGGAGGAAGGAGGGAAGAGGCTCTTCTGAGGGGAGGGAGAGGGTTTAGGGACAGAAGCAGCTGTGGGGAGCGGGGCTGCGGGACGCGGGACCGCGCTGAGCCGGCCGCTCCCGCCTCGCCGGGCCCACGCCCGTGGCCTCCCCGCGGCTCTTACCCTCTGCCGGGGCCCGCCCGGGGCCCGGCTCCGGCTGGCTCTGGCTGCGGAGGAGCCGCCACGCAGCCCAGCAGGAGGCGGCGGCCCCGGCCGCGGCCCCGCAGACGAAGCCGCCGAGAAAGCGGCGGTGGCGGGGCAAGGCCGCCATGGCGGCGGGGCGGGAAGGGAAGGGAAGAGAAGGGGAGGGGCGGGCGCGGCCCCGCTGCGCCCCCTCACGGCACAGCCCCGCGGGCGCCATGGCGGCATCGCCTCAGTGCCGGGACACGGCGTGAGGGGACACGGCGTGAGGGGAATGGGCCCAGCGGGATTTGCCCGATAGCTGTGGAAAAATGAAGACCGTGTCTGTCCCGGCAGGGGTGGCTAAACTGCCCCATCCAGCTTGGCCGGGGGCGACCACCCTGCGCTCCAAGCGCAGAGGATTATTCACTCATAGGACCATAGAATGGTTTGGGTCAGAAAGGACCTTTAAAGTCTTTAGCTGGAGAAGAAAAGCTCATCTCCCTTATGAGGAGAGACTTCGGGAGCTGGGTCTGTTCAGTCTAGAGAGGACTGAGAGGGGATCTTGCTAATACATATAAATATTCCGAAGGTGGGTGCCAAGAGGACAGTGCTGGACTCTTTTCAGTGATGTGCAGCGACAGGATGAGGAGCATCTTTCTTATAAGCCCCCTTTAAGTACTGGAGGGTCACCATAAGATCTCCCCAGAGCCTTCTCTTCTTCAGGCTGAGCAAGAAAATTGTGGTATGGGGTTGGCTTTAGGCAATATAGGATGATGTTATATTGGACTTTTTTTCAGGAAAACCGCCAGCCTGATTATTACTATTTTTCCCTACCAAATACTTGCTAATATTCATATTTGCCTCATATCTGTCAACACTAAGCATTTCCAAGCCAGAGGCATTTTTTTTCTGAAAAAAATGGATCAGTTCAGCGATGGAAAACACCAGAATATCAGGATTTCATGGCCACACCATCACTTTACTGCAGGCAACTTTCCTGGAGAGGTCTGGCCGCGCTTCAGTGTGTGGCTGAGGGCATCTTCGTACCTCCTGTGAGGATTACAGACCTCAGTGTGGTGCTATGAGTACAGGGAACTCAGACTTTTCGGTTTTTTAATCTTTTTTTCTGGTCAAGTTCCCCTGCCTTTGGCTTCTGGCAGTTGCAGCTACGTTGCTGGACTGTATTGATACAGCTTAACGTGCACATAATGCCCTGTGTGAATGGTTCTTTGCTAGGAGTGATAAGCAGTGTTACCACAGTGCTACAAGAGGCAACACACTCGAAAGGGCAATTAAATAATAAGCAATTTAATAATTATAAAATAATAATAATAAAAAGACACAGGTTGCCCAGAGATGTTGTGGATGTCTTATCTCTGGAGGTGTTCAAGGCCAGGTTGGATGGGGCTTGGAGCAACCTGGGATAGTGGAAGGTGTCCCATGGCAGGGGAGCTGGCACTGGATGATCTTTAAAGTCTCTTCCAACCCAAACCATTCTATGATTTTGTGAATTTGAGCTAATTCCCTCTTCTCTCTGGAAGTATTTGCAAGGGATGGGTAGTAGAGGCAGGCCTCGGCTATGCCTCTGGAGGGACTTTTTAGGTATTTTGGATAGCAGAAATGCCATTGAAACACCAAAAACATTCATCTATGAAGAAGGAAATCCTCCTGCTAGATGCCAAAGACAATAAAATAACAATGAGTTTTAATGTCACACCAACGAGGGAAACAGTTATTTGTAATTTACTGTTTATTTTCATATACAAAAAGATAAACTTGAAATAGTTCTTTCTAGGTTTTTTTCCTCCTATCTGTTGGGGTGTAGCTGCTTCACACAGGGCAAATACTACATTCATACTGGTTTATTCGGTCACCCAGTGCAAAGCTGAAGCAGCAAAACTCCAACTTGGCAGATCTAATTTCAAACTTGAGACTCATTTCTAAAATACCACAGTAAAAAGGAACAAAGATCCACTGCAAATTCATGAACTATGATACAATGTTCTTTCCAAAATGTCTTCATTTCATAACTGCAATACAATGGATGTCTGCATTAGGCCATTTTATACATACATTTTATATATGTATACTTCTGCAGAATATATATATATAAAATGTACATATGTAAAAAATCAGCACATTTCAATCCAAAAGGGGTTACAGCAACGAGCTTAACTCTCTGTATACTTTTTTCTTTAACAGGATACTTTAGTATAACTTTTGTTAACTCAGTAGTACAAGCTATCTCTGTTCTACATTTTTATAGCTACAAGAGTGATACAACATTTACATTTCACATATCTTGGTATACAAACAGTACTTAGTGAATTTGAGCCAAGGACCAAAAGACTCTTTAAAAATTATTTCACCATTTGATAGAGCTTCCTGTAATTTACACTCAGTTTATTCTGCAATCTTCTAAATCATTTAATCTCATAGTTTGAGTTTAAATCCATTCCAACTGGAAATCCTGGAGAAACAGGTTACTGCAAACTCTTATGTATACTCTATATATACAAGTTAAGTAACACAGCGTAATAAGACTTAGCTATTTATCCTAAAACTGATATACACATATTTCACTACGCTAGACAAGTCTTAGGATTTTTATTTTATTTCTTTAAATAAAGCACAAATTTAGAAGTAGCTGGTAAAACTTACAATAAGATGGTTTTAAAATGACTAATGGTTAGGGTGAGATTTCTTCCTGCTGGTGCCAAAACATTTTCTTGTGAGTTTTTGTACTATGCTGTGTTGTTTAACTGTATGCATCTAATGTTACATGCAGAAAGCTCTTTCCACAAGAATTGACATCAAACTGTACTTAAGTCAACTTTACAGTACAAAATTTGTCAAACTTAAGGACGAATGTGAAAATATTAACAGGTGAAAGATCAGGCTTTCAACTCTACCATGAGGATCATGCAGAATTCATAAGCAGATAGTTTGAACAGATTGACAATGGCATTGTGCGGGCTTATGGCATATAATTGAGGCCAAAAATGTTACTTAGTTTGCAGTAACCACCTCCTTCAATCCTCACCCACTAACAGATTGATTTTTGCATCATAGTTATTCCATTGGAAGGCCAGCAGCATTGCAAAATACCTCCTCCTGGGAGGTTTTAGTACTTTGATTTACCAAGGTAATAATCATCAACCATCAATAGCCATAGAAACATTAGGCAGTCAAGAAAAAAATGGGAAAAGGGAAATATCTTGTTCTTTTCCTTTAGAAACAGTAAATTAATTACTATCCATCCATTACTAGTAATTAAATGAATTACTAGTAATAGTAAATTCATTAGTATTTGGACAGGAAAGCTACTATGCTGTCCAAGTAAAATACAGACCAATGTTGTATCAACTACATGGATACATTTTTTTTTTTAAAAAACAGACATTTGGGAGGGGAAAACATACAATAAAATGGTAATTTTAAAAATGGTCTAACTTTTATTTTTTCCCAAAAAATGTAGCCTGAACAGAATTCTCTTCAGGAAAGTACCATTAAGAAGTTGCTGTAGTTGAAGGTCTGATTTTTATGAGTTGATTCTTGGGAGTAGGTATTTGGAAAACGGAAAGGGCCAGACAGGTTCTAGGTCTTGCCAACATATTTTTTTGTTATTCACAAAGGTGCTCTGGTGCTAAATCCACTTTCCAAAGCTATGAGATGCTCCAATCTCCTCGTCCTCTGTCATGGCTGGATTTTTGGTTTCGATTGTTTTTTGGAATTTATTTTGGTGTTTTAACAGAGGTGGCAATGCCGAGATTCCAGTGACTACTGAATTAGGATTTTGATTGACTAGGATGGTTACTGGTTAAACTTCAGTTCCTCAAAACACTGGAAAATTGAATGAAGTATGGCCTTCCTTGTCACAAAAACAGAAGCTATGAACTAGTTCCTACAACGTGTTTTAGTTTTGCAATACCAACCTTATTGGAATGTTATAAACTGAGTTTTGGGGGTTTTTTAACATCTGGAAAGATTAAGAGGCTTCTGCTTCAAAATGGGCAAAAAAATGAAGAAGTAGTGTTTTATTCAGATCGTCTGCCCCATTAAAATACTGAAATAAAAGGCTAACAAAGGAAGCACTTTTCAGAAAACACTTTTTCTTTCTAGATATCCAGCACAATGCCATTATAGAGCTTCAGAAAAGCCCTTTTGGTTTCAATGTTGGAATACAAAATAAGTTTTGTTTTTTTCCTTCAGTCCTTGGGGATCACTTTCCATTTACATATATATATCATATGCATACATGTATATATGTATATGATACATATATATAAACACCCATATAGAGCAAGGTTCCTGTTTGTGTATGTTACAATATTGTAGTATCAAGGAGAATCCAGATAGCAACACTGTTTAACATGAGATTTGAGGTAATTGGTTCTTGAAATACCTGGATCACAGACTGCATCCAGAAATGACAGCTGGGCAATGAAAAGTGTTTTTTTCAGACAGAAATAATAAAAAAAACCCAAAACCTAGTAAAAGAAAAAGAAAGCTTACAGCAGTTGCTTTTACATGGAAAAATAAAGGCACAACAGAATAGCATTACATTTCAGAAGAGCTGGATGGACATAACACAAGTATGATCTCTTTCTGAGGAAGTGTCCTGACAAAAAGCATTACTGCTTATTCCATAGGCTGCTACTTCAGTCAGGGAACTGAGCGTCACCCTAAAGCGAGTCATGAAAAAGGAAGTCCCATGTAAGTAAGGGACCAGGTGTGCTTAGGAAGTGTTCCAGGAACACACACACGCACCCTTGGTCACAGAGGGTTGGATGGAAACTCTCTCCCTGGTTTCCACAGGGCCAGGACTTCTCCAGAACACAGCTGAGGGACTCGGCAATTGCAGGAGCCTGCTTGAATTAGTGAGCACTAATTGCAAAAGGCACACTGTCAAACCAGCTCCAAGGCAGTGCCACGTGCTGTTTGGTTTAAAGCTTTCTTCAGTACCTCTCACCCACTGACACTCTGCTGTTGCAGTTGAGAGGACTAAAAAGACTGGAGTGAATTTTAAGTCCAATGGAAAATTAGGTTAAACCCCCACACACACTTTTTTTTTTTCTTTAATACTTTTAGAATACCTTGGATTGGTTACACAGATTTGGAAAGCTCTTTCTCCTAGTAGGACTTTGGACATGACAGTGCTCCTTTTCTTTAGTGCCTCCGACGCAGACTGTTAAATCTGATTTTGGGAACACAGAGCACATCTCTGTGTGTTCTGGTGAAGCCTGATTAGTTGTGTCACTTCAGAGAGAAGGAATTTCTAGGAACTGGTTTTATCAGGCCTCCACTGGCAACAGCTCCTTACAGATCATATTGTCAATGCAGCAGACACAGCTGCTATGAACGGATACGGCAGCGAGCGAGATCAGCCTGGCTATTTGACCTCGGTAAATCCTTAACACCCTGACTTCACAACTCACTGCAGCACCACAGCATGTGCCAAAAGACACACTGCCCACACATGGATACTTGCATGAACACATGAAAAAACTCTTCCCGGGTTAACTGAAGATGGCCATAGAAAAGCAATAAAGCATCTTTAGCAGAAGGGATGTGACATGCAAGATAACCTAAACATATACTCAGTGCCATCCTCAAAGCATGTCCAAGTACATCCAAACTTGCTCCTCAAACTGTTTTCAGGCTACACTTGTTCTATCCTCTAGACTTTGATGTAGTGCACACTTAATTTAAACATTATATATATATTTCTTTATTTATTTGCTGTGCATACACAGACCTTTCTCCCTTTTCCCTGCAGAAACATATTAGACATTACAAAAATAATTTGTGGTATAAAAGAATTCTCACACAATGTAGAATTTTTGTTTGTATATGTAACTAAAATATATATATATTTTTCCAAAAGTAAAAAAGTCAAAATGTCCTTATTTTCCTCTATTATATAGTCTATTTTATTTACAATGTTACCAAACAATATCCTGTATGTAAAAGTGGTAAAAGTTTGCGGGACACTTCCTGCTTAGCAACTTCCCAAGAGGAGTGTGACTTGAAGAGGACTGCAGCAACAGCACTGTCACACCTTATCACCCAGCACCTTCCTCTGCAGTATGAGTTCCTTCCATACTAAATGAAACCAGACCTTTTCCCTGCAGAACAGGGCAAGCTCTGACAGTCTGCCTAGAAAGCAGTACAAGAGGAATAAAACCTGCATTCTCCAGCTTCACTGCTGCCACGTTAAGGGGGATCAGGATTCCTAATGGCCAGGCCTGACCCAGCCAGCCTGGAAATATCTGCTTCAGTGAAACCACTGACTGCAAGTGGGAACAGCAGGGAGTCTGGAGACCTTAGGAAAACACATGGGAGTTACTGGGGGGTACTCACGGACCTTCTCTTCAAAACAAAGACCTCGGCACTTCCATAGGTGTAACTGTCTAGCACTGGATATTCTCTAAGAGAATTTCAGCTGAAGAACAAGGCAGAATAAAAAGTGGGTTTCTTTTGTCTTAAAGAGAGAGATTTCTTAATGATCAGGGCCAGCTAAAATCCTTAATCATAATGAATAGGCCTGGTACTACTTAACTGATGGTTAGGCTGGTTTATAGCCGTCTCTTATAATATGCACATGTATTTTAATATAAGCCACATACAATTTCCAGCCTTGCTGTACTAATGCAATTTCATTAGCAAGCCACAGCTCTGACATCTCAAAAAAACACCCCAGTTTTAGTTCCTGTGGTATTTCCAGTTTAAAAATGTGAACTCAAACTTTCTCCATGTAGAAAACCAGCCCAGCCAGTGCAATAAGTTCATAAAAGGGAGTTACACCAGAGAGATGGGGGATCCTGGCTCCTAAAGTCAAGGAGAATTTTTACTCAGGATATTGAATGTAAATATTCACCTGAGAACTTCCATACAAGAGAGGGAGGTCACCAACAACTTCTGCAGCCAAATTTTTGAAGAGCTGCTTCCTCTTAAGTCTGAATGGGAAGGGAAATATAGTGCTTGGGAAGTAACATAAGAGATGTTGTCACCATCATATTCAAGGGAGTGCTGAAAGCAAAAGAGCTGCAGTTGCTTATGACAGCTACACCTATGGATGTGCCCAATTCCTGACTTGGAAAAAGCCTCTGCAGTACCAAACAGAACCAAAATCATGTTGTCAATGAGAGTTCAAATGGATTAGAGGTGAGGGAACTACTGGCTTGACAGTTCAACTGTTGAAAGACCAACAAGTTAATCAGAGCTTGTCTTTGTTAATAAAATAAATATATGCCAGTTTAAAAAACAGCTTTAGCCAAATTGGTACAAATTAAAAGTTAAGGATTTCCTTCTCTGCTGCAATAGCAAGACACACGTACCTACATACATATAAAACTTGATACCCAGCACACACCCAATTTGGAAATTCAAATCAGTTTCTGAATCCTGCTGACAAGATGATCTATAAGGAACCATTACACCAGGAAGATGTAACACTTTACAATCAACATTCGGTCAAGGTTTGTACGGTCGTGCAGTTCCCCGCAGTAAGATAAGCTACATGTGAGAATTTGTGTTTATGCTTTCTCAAAAGAGAAGATTTCAGACACTGTTTAATAGGCTATTAAAATCATATGGCACTTTCAATAAATACTTTAAAGCTTCTTAAAGAAATCAGGATAAAAAAGCAACTGCTGTAATAAGCCTGTTTTAGCTATAATATGTAATGCTGAAGGAAAAAATCCAGAAGAGCAAACAGATATTAACAGTTAAAAGACAGTACAGCTTTTTTCTTTCTGCAGCAATAGGAACTGGCTCCCATTCCCAGGGAAAAGGGAGCAAGCCCACCTCGAAACAAGTATTCACTCAACCTTAACTGCTCTACGCTCCACCCCAACCCTTACATCACTTCACTTCTAAAACATAGTCACATTTTCATATAAATCTCAGTGCAGAAATGTATTAAACATGAAAAATACTGATCCTGCAAACATTTACAACCACACTTAACATTAAGTGAGTGCCTAATGTCATGACACCAGAAGAGCTACCTACACCCTCAATGCTAAGCATAGGTATGTTGCAGCATCAGGCCCAAAGGTGCCAACGGCCACTGGGGACATCGGCTGGGTCAAAATGGTATCGTTCTGTCTGGTTTTGTCAAGGTTTTCTCAACAGAAGCACATCAAGAAACAGAAACTTTCAAACCTACACACGGAAACACAGTTACATGTGTGTACATACTAATATGCAATATACATTCAGTAACTTGAAAGAATAGGTTAAGACTTTATTCAGATAGACAAATTAAGGCAATTCTCTTAATGTCTCTTCAAGATAAAGGACCGTGTCCTCATTTGTGACCTCTAGGTTTTAAAGCTATACTTTTCAAGAAATATATTTCAATTTTTTTTTTAATATTTTCTCCAATTAGCGGTTTTGTTTGCTTAATAAATTATATCTGCGCAAGGGTGCACACTGATAATTTGGCAGTGGAGAGAAGTCCAATTCATTTATATAATACAGACTTTTTACATTTCCATTACAAGGTGATTAGTTTAGGACTGCATTTTGGCATAACACAAAGAAAAATTTATATGATCTGGCTATCCAATGGACATAACTTTGTCAGTCTAGCAAGACACAGAATTCATGTTATATTCAAAGTAAAAAAAAAGAAAAAACATTGAAAAAAAGAAAAGAAAAAGAAAAAGAAAAAAAAAGATGTACTGTCCTTTCACTAAAACAGACCAAAAAAAGAAAGTATAACACAGAATGGAAACAGCCTTCACAAATAAGAGTGAATAATGCCCAGGTACCTTATATAGGCAGTTATTCTACAACTGTATACAGTTATTTACAATGGTGCTTTATTAAACAAAACAACAAAAAAATGGTAGCACTTCCTAAAAGATTTTGGAACTTTTTTTCTTTTTTTTCTTTTTTTAAAACTCCCTTGTCATAAAAGCCAACTTACATTAAAATATACTTACTACAAGACAACACAACTAACAAAATATATAATAAAACTCATACAAGTAGAAAATTCTGAGGTATTTCTGGTTTGAGGTGGTCTGTGGTCATGAAGTTTTTAATTTTTTTTCAGTTTAAACCTCGGAAGCCACGTAACGTGTGTGTGTATGTTTTGTATTTGTTTTGTTTTTTTTTTTTAAGTTTTTCTTTTTTTAAACATTGCATGTTTTGCAAATTAAAAAAATATTTCAATGTTGAATCAGCAGCATTAGGAACATTCACTGACTAGAGCGAGTTTATGGCATAATAAGAGTAACGGTATTTTAGAATATGCACCACTTTAAGACAAAAGAGTTTCATCACAGAGTAAGGAGAAAGCAGTGTCAAAGAAACCAGTGGGAGAGGTGCTGTGGGAGTCACTGCTGCTGCTGAGCTGCCTCAGCTCCCTGCAGCCAGGCAGCTCTCAGGCTTCTCAGATGCTACAGGAGCCAGCTGCCACCATTCAGGTATTTTCACTCTCCCAACCCCAAATTAATAAAGAAAAAAAAATTAAACACCCAGTTTTCACCCTTTTCCTCTTTCTGCCATCTGCACCGTTAGCTTGGGCTGACAGATAATCAACCCAAGGCCAAATTTCCTCAGCAGACTCACACTTGAAACGAGATGCCCAAATTTTCCCATCTTCCAGTATTTTACCAAAGTGCTTCTGAAATCACACTTCCCCACCTGTCCTGATGACATTGCTTAAAAGCATTCTTCCTAACACTACCTGGAATTGAAAAATAGAAGTTATAGTCCTGCTTTGTTCTTTTACCACCCAAACCCAGACTCTGGAGGAAGAAACAAGTGCCTTTCTTCCAACCACTGCCTCTTTAACTCCGCTTTCTCCATACACTGCAGCCGTAAATACTCTGCCCAGAAATGTCCTTCCCCTCCTCTAATGGTTACCTGAGAAGTAGCTCCATAGCAAATGATGTTTCCCCGAATGCTGCCAAGTCCAACGTCACTCTCCCCACCCCTATTCTATGCTCCCCCCTTCAATTCTACCATCAAGAATTAACATTCTCTGCCCAGTTACTTTTTTTTTTCCATGTTACAATGACACCCGTTAGATCCGTAAAAGACACATCTGCTGTTTTTTTTCTGAAGCTCACTTCCAACAAAAATAAAAAAAAAAAATAAAAAAGAAACTGAACCCAAAACCAAAATGGGGAAAAAATGCTTTTGAGGAAGGTGTATTCTTTATATAACAGTCTTAAGTTTCCTCCACAGTTTGCAGCATTGCGTTTTCAAAGGTGGTAGGTGGTTTTCCTTTATGTCACATAAGCTTATGTCACAGATGCTCCGCTCAGAAGACAGACTGATAAAGAGAAACCCAGAAAACTGAATAAAATAAAAACAACCGAAGTGAGTTTGTTGAGGTTCTGAGGTACCTGCACCTTTTCTGCATTCATTAGTCGGCACCTGAATGCTTGCTGAAATGTCCATTTTTTTTAATACAGTAGAGCAATGTGCTGGTAAAATTGATCCAATCCAAAAAAATAATAATAATAATAATAACAATAATAATAAAAAGTCAAGATAAAATAGCAGCTGCATTCATGGGTTTGTTGAATTTTTTGTGATTTTGTTTTTTTTGTATGGTTTTTTTTTAAACTTTTTTCTTGTCCTTCTTTTTTTTGTTTGTTTGTTTTTTTTAAATCCGCTGAGTCTGGAAAGACAAAAGTGAACCAGGACCCAGGACTCAGATACTAGACTCTTTGGGTGGCAAGTCCACGTTGGTGACGGACGTCACGATGGAGACGAGGCAGTCCGAGGTAGTGCCGTTGACGGATTTGCGGATCTGCGCGATGCGCTCCTCGACGCAGCCCGCCGAGAGCCGCGCCTCCGCGTCGTGGTCCCAGCACTCTTCGATGGTCACGCAGAGCTGCGCCAGGCCCTGCGGACAGCAACGGGGAGAAAACACCTTCAGCAACGTCACCTGCTCTGGGTGACGCCAAAATGATTTCTGCTTTTGTATTTCCTTCATACATATTCATAGCTCTGTAGACTATTGTTGTATAGTTATGTAGTTCCTTGTTAGCTCCACTGCTCTTCCCACCCTGATAGGCAGAAAGACAAAACACATTCCAATGGCTCCTATCCGATCATGCATTTTCCTGGGAACCAAGGATGAGCTACCCTCTCAAGACACTTTCTCATAAACAAAGTACACTGGTACCAGTGGGGGGCTCCAGAAAAGGTTGAACCAAGACGGGGAATTACCTCATCACCTGTGTTTCTAATTGGGGATTCTTGTGAACTATGCTAATTTTCCAAACATAAAACTGTATTCGCCCGATGTGAGGTGGGCATTTTTCCATATCTGCCCCTGGAGGCCTCCAATTAAAGACCAATTTTTGTATTACCTCCTATACTAATATTGTCTTGAAAGTGCGTCGTTTTATTTCAAGATCTTTAAGGCATCATGGGCACCACCTTGGCAGAGGGTGGGGAGGTCCATTCAACACAGCCAATGCTCTAAAAAACCCCTACAAGTATTTTTTCCACAGTATACAAATTACCATCAGATAAGCTTTAAAAATTATTTAAAATATGTGTTTTCATGGGTTTTTTAAGCATCTACTTTCTAAGGCTTGGTCGCATCCAGCCCCAAAAGTGCTTTTTTTAATATCAAAATAATCCCAAGATTCAGCAGTTAGAGCTTTAAAAGACAACAAGTATTATGATTCCCATGATAAAATTGTGAGAGCTGGCAGCACTGTATCAGTTACTACAAAACCATTTGCTTTGTTTGCAATCACTTCTCTCGATATCCCCAAAATAACTGAATTCAACAGCGCTTGAAGAATGCAGCTCTTATTTGAACCCTCATTTGAAGTGGAACATTCATCTTTTTCTACAGCCCACAGCTCTCCCTAAGTTCTGGGAAATGAGTTAGTACACCTGAGTCTAGCCAAATCTGTAGCAGTTTGGTCAAAATAGAGGCATTTGACTTCTTACTGAAGCCCAGTGAGATGTCATCATCTCTCATCTTCCCAATCTAAGAAATATCAGCTCTTTTATTAAAAACGTGAGCCTGAAATGAACTACCTCTGGGAAACCCACTCTGCATTTTGCTTTATTGTCTCCTTGCTTTCACATCTAATTAATTTTTCCTCCATAAACTGCTCCAAGTCTTGCATTGTATCTAGCTTGTGAGGAGTGTCTCCAATGGTATGGATCATTTTCTTTTTCTTAATGAAAGGACTTTATTTTCCATTCTTTCACCATATTAAAGGAGTCCTACTAAAGCACCACACGCTCCACATTCAGCACTAGCTGATTATTCAGCTTGTTTAGTCTCTAAATATGAGAGATAAACAGAAAAGGGAGCACAAAGGTGGTGAGCAACCCCTCATTCCCCAGAGCTGACTCTGTCTAACACTGGGAATGCATAACCACGTCCCTCATTCCCATCACACAGGAAAATATTTTCCACTGTTAACCAGGAGGGACATACGGGATGTTTTAGCCAGTGATCCTTGAACACGGGGCGCATCTTCTTGTGAACCACCACTTCTTGCAGGTCCTCAAGGGATGGGTGCTGACCTATTTCTTCTTCAAAAGGCAGCATGTATTCATCCACCGGACCTACGGTGCACACAGAGAATCAGGTTAGGGTAGAAATGGCCTCTGCAGAGCCATGGCCTCCCCATGCATGAGTGAGCTGCGGCTCAGGAGCAACCTCAACCCACTGCAACAAAGCCTGACGTTCACCTGTCACTGCAGACAAATGTGATTTACATTCCTCCTGCACAATGGTCTTTGCTGTCCCTGCTGCTTGTCTGGCCATGCGTTTTCCACCTCGCTGAGTTACAAATCCGAACCCTCAGCTGGGCCTCCAGCTCCCACCATTTCCTTGAGGAAGTTTGCCAGGTAGTCCGTGATTTATTTTAATAGAAAGAGCAAATCAAACCATCCTCCCCACATTTTAACACAACAATTCAACACACAAAAACCTAGAGAAAGCTTTTGGCATGAGCATAATTTCATTTTAGCACTGACTAGCAAGGTCAAGCATATACAACACTTATAATTTCCTGCTTTGTGATCTGGCTTGTTCATAGGTTTGAGTCAGCCCTGACATGCTGGAGCCAGATGCACTTGTCCCAAGTACCAGCTCCTAAGTGTAAAATGATTTCTGAATGCTTTAGTTATACCAGTAATGGCTGTGAACTGCCCAGGGCCACAGGAATGAGACAACTGTTACGAGTATCAGTGCAGATGCTGGATGATAGGAATAACTTCTGCTTATTGAAACATCATTTGGCTTTTGGCAATGCATAGATGATCTCTCAGAAAGAGCAGCCCAGCTTAACTGATGGGCTTCTCAGGGTGCTCCACAGCATCCCTTACAGTTTCTCAGTAGAAAGAAGTGACCTCTTTCCACAGCAGAGATATTTTAAGAGGGTCTTTCCAGACTAAAATAAAAGAGCTGACCACTTCATCTGGTCATGAATTGTGACACCAACAACAAGATATTTAAGTACTCTAAAGAATGAAATCCCTAGACCAGCTTATCATTATTCTTGTCTACCCAATGGCAGTCACTAAACCAAACTGAAGCACTTGCTCCAGTGGATGGCACAGGGTCACTTATGACTTTCCTTTTCCTCCAAGAGGAACCCAGGCTATGAAAAGCAGCACTGATCTCCAAGCTAATTGTGCTGTTTATACAACATTTCTGAGCTGGAAGTGCAGATGAGGCTCAGTGTAGCTCCCCATCATCCCAAAGGAAGCCTTCCCTCAGATTCAGTGGTGCTGTGTGTGGCACCTGGGGTATCTCAGCTGCCTGAATTGGCAGGAGATCACAAACATGGTAGGAAAAATGAAAGTGGATATTTGGGGCACCTCAATAGAGAAGGGCAATTCCAACATGAATGATCTGTGTACCACTGTTTTACCCTACTGTGCTCCTAACTCCCTGCTCCTCCAGCATTTTACCTGGTTAGACTGAACATTTTTGAAGAAGAGCTCTTCTGTTACCACACACTTTTGGGAGGCCTTTTAATTATAATCAAGCTCTTCAGTCCTACTGTAACGCTAACAAAAACGTTTCAAGTCTAGGTGAGGTGCTGTTGTTTTATGAACTTGATATTCAGAGCACCCATATCTATACAAGAAGAATAAAGTTGGAGGAAGCAGCCTTGGAGCTACTACAATGACATGACTGCTTCCCTGTCCTGCACATGGCAAGGGTCTCTAAAGGACAGATGTGCTAACTGGACAGAAAAGATGCCCCACTTTGCAGTATCAGTGTAGGATAAAAAAAAGGAGAAAGGAGACACCATGAAGTTCATACTTTTAGATCCTTCAGGAGAAAGTGAGATCCTCCAAAGCTGTAAATGGAACAACAAACCTAGCCCACTGCTGAGAGAGGGCTTGATCACCAAATGTCAAAGATCAATAACTAATGACTTATGATAGCAGGGAAATGGGTTTGCTGACCCAGGAAGATCCTTCCAGCCCCGTGTTGCTGCTATTTCACTAAGGTGCTTTCCATTCAGGCTGCCCCACTGCCCTGCAGAAGTGAGGTGACAGCCAAGCTGGCTGTGTGGCTCTTCTCTGGAGCCCAAGGCATGCCCTGGCCACAGGCAGGAATGCAGAGTGCCACTGAGAGCAGCACAGAGCAGGCTCAGGACTAAAGGACACCCATCCTGCAGGGACCACCTTCTCCCTCTGGGACCACCTTCTCCCTCTGAATTCTCAGAAATTTGCAAGGTAACCAACATAGTAAAAAGCACTTTGAGACTTGAGCACTTACAATGGTTATTATCTACAGAGAGTAACACCTTATGTAAAAAAAAAAATTAAAAACAGGTTAGCTGCTTTTAATAAAAATATGCCATTGGTTTTTTGGTTTTCTTTTTTAAACAAAGACAGATCCATTCTCTGTACCACTAAACCACACTGAAACGGAGCCCTCCCCAGGGAAGAGAGGATCTTTATTCTTACCATCAACTGCTCTACATCTGGAGACTAGCTCCCACAACACCAGTCCCATTGCATACATGTCTATTCTCAGGAAGGCGTCTCGTTGGAAGTTGATTGCTCCCTCCAACACTTCGGGAGCCATGTACCTCCTTGTTCCCACCTACAGAGGGAAAACACAGCTCAAGTTACACTGCATTTGGGGCCCTCAGCCTCTACTGGTTGGAGGTGAGTGACAGCTGGTTTCATTAGCCTGGAGGCCACTGCTGCTAAAGGTGCACCTCGCTCGAAAAACAAGCAAAGGGGAGCTGTTTCTTCTGACACTGATTCTCATTAAAATCACTCGGGTCCAGATAAGCTACATGAAGGAGAAAGCCAAAGTGCAAGGCTACATGTGTGATACTCATTCAGTGCACACTGCAGGTCTGCATCCCGCTGCATGCTGCTCCAGCAGCAAACCCTGCAGGAGAAAATGCTGTCTTTGGAGACACACAGAACGCCCTGAGGTCAAGTCTGACTCGGTTATCCTGATTGTTGAAAGTTCAGTCCTCTTTCGCTCAAAAAAAACCCCCCTAAAACACCCCCAATAAACCAAACAGACTGATTAAAAAACAACAACAAAACACACCAACGCCCCCAAAAACCCAATCAACCAACCAACCAACAACAACAACAAAAAAACTAAACAAAAACAAACAGACAAACAAACAAAAAACAACAACAACAAAAAAAACCCCAAAAACAAAAACAAACCCACAAAAAAACCCCCCATCAAAACAAAACAAAACAAAAAACTAAGAGAAAAATTGATATATCCTGAAATGGTAGGAATGGTAGGAAAAGGTGTTGGTTTGACAGCCCTGGGTAAAACAACTCTCCTACATCCACAGGAGTAGTAAAGCATGAACCCTGCAAAGTCTGCCCTGCCCTAGCTTGCCACAGTTTGGAAAAGACATCCTCTTGGTTTGAGGGAATTCAGTCAGCATTACAGTGCCTCCATTGTTATATTTTGTATAGCTCGTAGTGTAGGAGAGTAGACAGGACAGCAAGGGAAAAAGCACCTTTTTAACATGGGAATTGAAACACCTTTAATAATTTCCTTTAAGGAAATTCTCATCTGTTCTGGCTGTTACCTGAGGCAGTAGGGACAGAGTGAAGCCAGGATGTGGAAGACGTGCAAAATACTGGAAAAGTCAAAAAAAAAAGGTGACAAAAATGAGGAAAGCTGGGGAAGGCTAACCCGGAAGAGTATTCATTCCTTCTGAGACAAAGGTAAAACAGGAAGGCTGCACTAGAGATGGGAATTCAGAAAACCCTAGAGGCACAAGCGGGGGATGATGGACTTGCTGTGCCCTGGCATGAGAGCAGAATGAGGGGCTGCTTGCTGCAACACAAAGGCAGAAAATTAAGAACCCATAAAATTGTAGTATATTGTTTACACAGTGCACAGCCAGCTGTGCCGAAGGTCACCCAAGCAGCCAGCCTGGCTGAATTCTTAAAATTAAATCAATAATTTTAGGATTATTAATATTTGTATTGTGGTATTAGTATTAATATTTAGGAGCTTTAATATTTGTGTTAGGGCCTAGAGAAGTGGTCTGTGCAGCGGACTCCAATACTAAACACTTCTAAGATTCAGCTGGACTGTCTTGCCTTGCTTTGGTCAAGAAAGGTTGGACCAGATGATCCTTGAGGTCCTTCCCAACATGGTATTCTGTGATTCTGTGATTCTATGGATATTTATTACCGAAACAATAAAGAGTCAATGAGCCCTGTGTCTGAAGAAGGAAGCCACCTGACCCCAGGGCTGGGGGGACCTCACCTGCACAGCAGTCAGAAGGGTTTGAGCACCCTCCCCACTCACACAGATTAAAGCAGCTCCCAGCATTTATCTCTGAGCACAAGTTTTTATGGAAAAAATAGATATCTCAAAGAGAATTAAACGCATCTATACAGATTAGCCCCCACTCCAGAGGAGCTAGGGCAAGGCCAACTTTTTAAAAAGTTAAAGGTAATGATTACCTGTCCATGAGTGTCCCCTGGAGGTTTTCCAGGTTCAAACCGTACAGCCAGTCCAAAATCAGCTAGCACAGCTGTCAAGTCATTCTTCAGCAAGACATTTTTACTCTTGAAGTCCCTATGGACAAGCCAAGAAGTAAGGGAAGGGTTTATCATGGCACGTGTCTAAATCACATTGCAGCACATTGTATGTCTATAGGCTTAGCAGCTCCCAGTAAATCCGCTCCTTTCTTCCTTTCTTCCACGGCTTCCCAGCTTGGCCAGTGCTGATAAATTTGGCTTCTCCTCACTGCCCTTGTCCCTAAAACACAATCAAGCAGCCCTGAGCTGACCAGCACAGAGTCAGCCAAACTCTACAGTGAATTAATCTCAAAATAAAATCTGATCTGAAGGGGCTATTTTAATTAAGGCAAGCTGTATATAAGGTGCCATTTCTTGCTCCAAGTACCAGCTCTGGACCCCCACATCTGGGCCCTTCTCATTCCCAACAACAAGACCAAGGCAGGTTAAGGGAGCAGATTACTCTTTTTATCCTAGTAAGGATATTTGCTCCTATCTACAAAAATTAGATCTTTCTGGAAATGAGCAGATTCTGGTGAGACTCTCTCCACCCTGACTACATGCTTCAACAGACTTTTGCCATAGTCATCTATTAGCCTTCTGTTGTAATTGCTGGATTGATCTTCCCTGGAGAATTCAGAGGGCTGGAAAGCAAGCAGGGAAGGGGGTGAGGCCACACTCAGACACGCTGCCAGGATCGGAGCAGGCAGCTGACAGGCAGGTGTAAGAATCTGCAGGAGAGATGGTGGGTCTGTGCTTGAAGGGGACATCTGTGTCATTCCTGTGCTGCAGCAGGATCATTTCAGGGCAGCTCAGGTAAATCTGCAGGGGCTGGGAAAGGTGGGGGGGGGAGGAAGATCACACTGAGATGCCTAACCAGTCAAGCTCTGTTCCCTGGGCTTCCTGCATTTTCATCTGAAAAGGAATGTTTGGCAATCTAATTAAATTACAGACCTTAGACAGCAGATGGCAATTGTCCTGTATGCTCAGCATTATAATTTCCCTATCATCAATTCACTCGGTGACCCTGCTGATTGCAGGACATTGCAGGCCTGCACAAAATAATTAATGAGGGCAGATACGATTGTTCTGCACTGGAGAGACCTGTCAAAATTCTTTGTGAAGAGAGAAACTGCTGGACCATAGAGAAGGGGCTGCTCTCTGCAGCCTCGGATGCCAGAGCATCAGCTCAAAGCACTGCAAGCAAAAATCATCCTGTGCCACCCAGCCCCTGATTCTGAGCTTAAAATATCAGAAGAGAGGATTTATCCTTTCTAAGCCAAACACAGCATGATGGGCATTTCTGGCTTGAGGATTAAGATGGGGGAAGTGGGTGTGAAGTTGGAGGGCATCGTGCAGCCAGTGAACCCCAGCAGAAACCGGCCTCCCTCACCTCTAGGGACACAGTGCAGCTTTGCAGAGCCTCCCAAACATTGGTACCCCTCCATTACACAGAAAAACTGCATTTACCACTACCTGTCATCTTTAAGAGACTGCCTGCTTCCAGGCTATAGCAGTTTCCCCACAGGCTTAGGAAACAGCCATCATCTAATGACACGGATAAACGCCTTTGCTCGCTCAGCATTAGGGGATTATGCCCTCAGGATGGTACAGATTGTGCACGAGATTTTTGCAAAGCAGTGGCTCGATGAGGACCACACAGAAATTGTCACACAATCTGCCTGAACGATGTGGTTCCACGGTGAAACAAGATGTAAACCAGCATTACTGAGTGGGCTTGTGCTGCTGTTGCTCACCTGCAGTGCCCTTCGGGCATGCAACAGTTAAATCCTACATCTTGATACACGATGCAGGGATTTCCCTTTGCAATTCCATTTTTCCCCCTATTTCCATACATTCTCCCATTTTTTCCACACTTTTCTTCCTTCCTTCCTTCCTTCCTTCCTTCCACAAACCACCTTGAACTGGCAAATCTGAGCTGCAATGCAAACGTATCCAGGCCAGGGAGAAGGACCTAATTAGTCCAAGCCATGACAAGTAGAATTCCCATAACATCATATACATTACACCATCCTAAAATGGTCACTGACAAAGAAAAGTGGCATGAAAAGAAGAAATGGTTTTTTTCCATATAGCACTTCAAACTAGGGAATAGAGAGCAAACAGACTATGAGTAACAGGTGAGTTAATTCGATTGAGACACTGGAGATTTTATTTTCAGCTTCCACGTGGGGGCACTTTTGCACCAACAAGTGATTCCATAACCTTAATCCTCCTGGTACTGCCGGGGGCCAGAGAGGAGTTGGCTGAACCCCTGCCCAGCAGTGACTGGGGAGTTCCACCTGGCAACCCCAGCATCTCCATCCATGTGCACTGTGGGAAGCCATTCAAAAACACCCCCCACGCCCCCCTCCCCAGATTTAAAATGCATTTAGTGTTTTCTTTCACAAATAAAATTAAAAGGAGTGGGGTAATCCGAGGGAAATCCCTTGTGTCCTGAAATCTCTTGTCCACTAGGTATGTGCTAAATTCACACAAATGCTGCATTCTCCAGCTTTTATCACTTGCTAAATGGACAGGGACACTAATGAGCACGATCTGTTGCTTTAAAGCCTTTCTATAGCCTTCCTCTGTTCCCCACCCTCAGGAATTTTCGTCTATAAACCACTGCCTTTATTCTACAGGGACAAATGTCAGGGACCCAGGGGTCAGCTCCAGGAGCAGTACAAAGGCAGCTGCGGGTTCTTTCAACAGCCCCCAGCTCTTCAAAACTTTCAGGTTTGGGGAGGTGGGGTGTTTTGGGGGCAGGGATACCCTTGCAAAAACAGGGATTATCTTGCCATACATGAAGCCAGGCCTGCTAGAGCGGGTACAAATTGCTGCAGCTGGACGTGGGGTTTAAGTCCCTCCTAGATGAAATGCGGTGGGTGGCGGGGGAGTATGGCCACGGATTACGGCCTGTAAATCCCTTCTGGAAATCTCCTCCACCCTGCCCTGCCACAAGCAAACCACTCAGAAGAGATGCTTTAGTCTGGGGCAAGCAGTGTGGGACTTTGGAGAAGGGCTAAAGCATGAGGAGGGTTTAACCCACTGCTTTCTGCTTTTCTGCTGTCCCCACTGTGCTGCCGCACGTGTGGGTTGAGTGCCAGGAGGTCTCAGGGGCAGGGTGACACCTGCTGTGGTGTCTCTCATAAGCACCCTGGCAAGATTTGGGCCTTAAAAAACTACAGGGAAAAATAACTAGCAGCCATTTTCTGCATTTCCACAGTTTCTCCGTTTTTTACCTTTTTTTTTTTTTTTTTACATTTTTTACAGATCAAAAGCTCTGTGGGAAGACATGCAGTGGAGTTATCAGTCTAAAACAGGATAAAATATGGTCCAACTCCTGGTACAGCCGTAGAAATACACGGATCATAACATGATGATATTATCAAGCAAAGTCCTTTCAAAGAGCAATTCTGCAGCGACCAGAATTCCCTTCCCACCACAAGGGAAGAGCTGATGGAAGAGGGAAGCTCCTACCCTTCAGACACTTGCCATCAACCACTACCAACTGTGCTATTCCACAGGCAAGACACTTACTTGCCCTTTACCATTTTATACGTGGTTGAAAAAAATTCTTGTCTTAGCACAGGATTTGCTGGGTTTAAAAGCCTTTACTTCCTAAAAGCACAACCACCTCCATTCAACAGCATCATTTCAAAGACTGTGTCAACGAAAGAGGCTTTACCTGTGTGCTATGGCAGGTTTGTGTCCTTCACCTTTGCACCAGGGGACATCCTCATGAAGGTAAGACAAGCCACGGGCCATTGTTTCTGCAACATGGCAGAGCTCATTCCAGCTGATAATGTTGCCCTTCAGGTAATCTGTCAGAGAACCCTGCAGAACAGGACACTGTCAGTTCTTAGTTGTAGACCCCTCTATATGACAGATGTGCCAATTCATCATTTTAGAGAATGGTTTAGAGAGTGCTTGAGAAATCTGAGCCTTGTTTTAATGGGGGGAAAAAACATCACTAATGAAAGTAAAAAGAAGAAATAAAAATCAGAAGCACCCGTGAGTTTTCGGCCCTTGACAGCACAGACCTCCTGATATCTACTTATCTGCCAGGGAAGGTGAGGGAGGTAAGGAAGGAAAAAAATCATCTTTAACCAGAGCAATTCATCTAACCTAAGCAAGGGGAAAGCCTTCCGTGCAAGAAGATGATGCATGGTATCAGCTGGTTGTGGCAATGATTGACTCAGCAGACCTTGGATTTAACAGGGGGATAACGCTGCTGGCTCAACCCCAGATTTGCACGTTTAAGTGTTAGTCATGCTTTGTAGCGAAAGCAATCCATGAAACAAGAGATGTGCCCCAAGCCTCAAAAGCCCATCTGCAAGGGGCAAGTTGAGTCTGCAGCACTCTTCAACACCCAGCTCCCACGTGCTCATCTATGCACATCAAGAGATGTTGACCACCATGGATGTGAGCTGTGGCCTTTTGTGTCTCTCTCTCTTCCCAGGTCCCACCTTTATTAATCCTTTGTTTGTGTAGGAAAGCCTTGAAAGCTAAAGGAAGTCCTTTGAAGCAGGGGAGCAGGAGCACTTTGCTACCACAGAGTCATGGCCCACCAGGAACAGACTGGATAGATTACAGGGATTATAATCCTGCTCTATCACAACCAGCTCCCTCTCTGCCTTCCCAAAATGTACGTGCAATGATACATTACCTTGTCGTGGAAAGCTGTGATCAGCCAGAGTTCTGTCTCCAGGTTTGTCCCCCTTTTCTCTGCTGCGATAAATTGCAAAAGGTTTTCATGCTTCATGCCAGGAGTGTTGAAAATCTCCCTCTCACTCTGCCAAGATTGCTTATCCTGAAGCAGGGAGAAATGCACCATCAAAGATCACGCTTCCCTTTAAAGCAAACAGCTCCTTCAGTTCAGTCAGAGCTGCTCACACTACTCTAAAAATCATGCTCCAGTGTTAGGATGTGATATATCCCTTCAAAATGAGGCTGTTTTCCCTAAAGACGAAAGACTGGAAGTTGCTGTCCTCAGTCTCCCCTCTCCAAAATTATCCTCAGCTATTCCTAAAGGACATGTGTGGGGAGTGGAGAGGAAGCCAAACTCAACCTTACTGAGAAATAAGATTTGTCAAGATCTCCTAAGGATACTTGCTAGAATAAAGCCTATGCATGCAGCACCCAGATCAGCCTTGTAGCTGTAATTGTTGCAATTGCAAAATCTAATCTAGGCTCTATTGAATATTTACTAGCAGGTCACAGCTGGATTGGACAGAAGATGTGCAGATCTCCTTTAGCAACGCTATGACAACAAACACGAGGTGAAAAAGTAATGAAGGAGACAGCAGAGGAGAACAAAGTTGTTTTAGTCATTTTTCTTTCACTTGACTTTTGATTGCTTTACTCTTTTCATCTGCAATTCCTAGAGAATCAAGTCAGGAGTGCTCAAAGGTTTCCTAGAGCAGAAGACAGGAGCTGACAGAAACACTGCAGTAAAATTATCTTTCACAGCACCAGGGCTCTGCCTTTGGAGGCTGTAAACTGCTCACTAGGTTTGGATCCAGATTTACAACCCACCCAGGCAGGACACACAAAGCTGGGGCTCTAGCCCTTTGTGTGCACTCTGGGCACCGCAGCTGCACCCTGCCTTGCTGGATTGAAACAACACAGGGAAGTTAAAATACCCTGTAGATTTCAGAACGTGCTTGGTTTTGCCCTTCTTGCAACAAGTACTACTACAGGAAGCATTTGGTAATGAGATAACGCAGGGAGAAGTGTAGGAAGGAAGGGTCCTTGAACTTTTTCCCCCAGCAGAAGAGCCCAAATGCATCTTTGTTATGGTCTCAAAAACCACAATCTCCATAGGCACTTAGAGCATCTCAGCACTGGTGAGGAAGCCCCTGGCAAGTAAGAACCTAATGCAGAGTCCCTCTCACCTGAATAGGGAAGATTTTCACTGCTACGTAGTCGTTCATCAGCTGAGCCTTCCACACGCAGCCAAAGCGTCCCCTCGCCTTGATCTCCAAGAGCTGCAGGGGCTTTAGGCCAACCAGGGGAGAAGGGGGTGGTGGGCCAGGGTCCTGCACAAGAGAAAAAAACACTGTCACCAGCTGAAGCTCGACTGTAAAATAAAGGCAGGGAGGAATGGAGAGACTGCATGTGGGGAAAGAAGTGTGACATTTTATTTAATACAAATTATTTAGGTGTACTGTTTGCAGCAAGAACAGCCTGAAATTCCCTGTCTTGCTTGCTCTGTAGGGTATTGATATAGAACACATATAACAGTCTACACCTCCAAGTGTCACTTCGTGACACTACTGCCTGTCATGCTCTGGGCAAAACCTGAATTCTCCTGTGTTTTCAAAGCAAAAGTTATTTTGGGCTGTAAAGCACTGATGTTCTCAAGGCTACCTTCTGCCAAAAGTGGGAACCTTTTGATCTTTGTGACCAGACAGCAAACTACATCTAAAACCTCCCACTGCTCTTCACTACATTAGTATGTTCCACGTCACCCCAGCCATGGGCAGTGAACAGCTCTGTCAGCATCATACAGATCACATCTGTTTAAACTCTGCATTTGTCCAGGAGAACAATGTAACCCTGTAGGATGCGTGGGGTTGGAGCTCTGTCCTACCTGCTTTAGATGGGAAAGGTTCATTGTATCATAGAATGGTTTGGGTTGGAAGGGAACCTTAAAGACCATCCTGTTCCAGCCCCCCTACCATGGGCAGGGACACCTTGCACTACACCAGATTGCTCAGAGCCCCATCCAGCCTGGATCTGAACACCTCCAGGGATGAGGCAGTCACAACTTCTCTGGGTGGCCTGTGCCAGGGCCTCACCACCCTCACAGGGAAGAATTTTTTCCTACTATCTAATCTAAACCAGTTCTCTTTCAATTTTAACCCATTCCCACTTGTCCTGTCACCACATGCTCTTGTAAAAAGTCCCTCTCCATCTTTCTTGGGGGCTCCCTTCGGGTACTGGAAGGCTGCAATTAGATCACCCCAAAGCCTCCTGCACCCATTCTCTGCGGGCTCATAAAACCTGAGCTTCATCAGGGAAAGCATCTTCCCTCCTCCCATAAACCTGACAGGAACTTTATCATCTCTCAGAATCTCTGATGCTCTAAAGTTGGCTGAACTCAGGCAATGGGTTTGAGAGTTTGGGAGGAAGGGCAGCCACCAAGCAGGGCTAATTCCCTCCCTCAGCTATCTCGGACATGGTGATAACCCCACCTAAACTCATAAGTCTGACACTTCCATGGAGGCCAACTGTGCCACCAACATCTAAAAATAGAGAAGAAAGTTTAGGCCACCTGAAAAGAGTGAAGCAAAAGTGGATGTGAACATACACTGAGCATCCTCCGTGCCTTTTGCAAGGCCCAGACAAAGGGGAGCGACTCCCTCACCTCAATGATGTCCACGTGGCCGTAGGGAGGCTTCCGGTGCCGGTACATCCAGAAGGCCAGCAGGATGGCCACGGACAGCACTGCGATGGGCAGCAGGGAGTACACCAGGATGTTGAGCAGGGAGGGCGTTGGCGGCGGCGGCTCGTATATGACTGTGAGGAAAGAGCAGGGTAAGCGAGGGAAAAGGACCTTCAGGAATGCAGCAGCACTGTCAGCTGCACATCCAGAGGCAACCAAACCCCATCTGTCCCTCCATTCCAAAGCTGACAATGCTGGCTGGCATGTCCCATCACACCCAACAGTATTCACAGGGCTCCATGGTTTTCTCTTCTCTATAGAAGTACTCTTAGTAATGGAGTTACAATTGCCCAAACCACACTTTGCGAGCTGAGCCTCCATCTGACCTTTATTTAAGATAGGTATTTCTTGCTGGGATACATAAAAGCAGAACATTTCCTCCTCTTAACCCTTCCAAATGTATTAAGAGAGCACAAAATCCCTTGCAGCGTTGCTTTACCTTTCACAGTGATTGACAAGTTGTCAGTTTTTAGTAAAATGCTGCCGGAGCCACAATCAAATGCACTATTCCCACAGTAGCTCTTGTTCCAAATTACATCAGTGCAGTTGAGACACAAACAATGGGAATACTAAATGGAGCCATGTTGCTATGTTGGAGACAGGGAAGGAAAAAATAGCAAGACTTGCCAAATTAAACAAAAAACTGTGAGAGAAAGAATATTTGCTACTAGGTTGCTACGGGTACGTTAATAACAGGAGATAATATAAGCCACGTAAACAATTAAAAACCTATCAGGAAAGGCCAGGAAAATCTGATAAAGGTCTATTGGAACATCTCAGTAAATGCAGGTAGTTCAAAGCAGTAGAAACCAACCTAAGGAAAAGATTCACCTGCTTTAATAGTTTTTATTGAATGATACTTTAAAAAGTATACACCTAAAAGAATCATCGTTTTTCTATTAGCCTCTGAAGAAGGTCCTGCTATTAATTTTCTTCCTTGATGCATATCCACAGAAAGCTGACACACACCCTTTCCCTTTCAATCCCCAGACCAACAAAACAGAATCAAATGCAAAAATCCCAGAAGGTATCTGAAGACTTGTGAACTATGAAATTAATGAGGAAGGTGTCAAACACCTTTTAAGATTTTGAGGCTCAATCCATGCTGTATAAATCACTCTGCCCTCTTTCCCTTGTGTGGGATTTTGTTTTGTAACAACCCACGGTGAACTGCCCACCATAAAGAAAACCTAATCCTAACTGATGGTATCCATTGCTTTAGCCACAGAGTAAAACAACCTCAAAAAACTATTCTTAAAGAACTGTAGCAAAAGGATTTCTGACTTTGTAACCAAAACATCCAACAACTCAATGTTGGCATAAAGCTGAATCAGAGGAGGTTTAGGACAAATATTAGGAAAAGGTTCTTCACCCAGAGGGTGGTCAGGCACTGGAACAGGCTCCCCAGGGAAGTGGTCACAGCACCAAGCTCAGAGATAAGGAGCATTTGGACAACACTCCCAGGCACATGGTGTGAATCTTGGGGGTTTCCTGTGCAGGGCCAGGAGCTGGACACGATGATCCTTGTGAGTCCCTCCCAACTCAGGACATTCTATGTTTCTATGAAAGTCATTGGAAACTGGGTCTAGAGGAAGAGACCACGACTCCCCATCCTCCCAGTCACTCACCTTCTGGGCCGGTGACTTCAGGCAAATGGGTAAATTTCTCATTGCAATAGTTGCCCTCGCAGCAGCAGAAAAACACCTGAGGGTTTTCTTCTGTGGCTACGCACTCCTGCCTGCGCCAGGGAGGGACAGACACGGAATGAAGGAGAGAGAAAAACAACGTCAGCCAACCCCTGCCTCTTGTCTGCGGGAGCCAACCTGCCCCAAATTGTCTTCTCCACACACCTTCTCCTGCAGCTGCGCTGCACAAATCAGCAGTCTCCACTTACAGAAAACAACTTGGCACTCAAATACCCCAGTGGATAGCAAAGACCCTTGAAAAGACTGTAAGGGAAACAAATGCTTCCATATGTACTGAGGGCATTAGATGGTGAGTAATAAATAACAGCCGCCGCTGCTAACGGAATGAGAAGGAGAAAAACGACAGAGAGACGCCTCAGTCCCTGAACAGTGACTTT
Source organism: Edolisoma coerulescens (assembly GCA_013397115.1). Taxonomy (NCBI): domain Eukaryota; kingdom Metazoa; phylum Chordata; class Aves; order Passeriformes; family Campephagidae; genus Edolisoma; species Edolisoma coerulescens. The sequence goes on along the minus strand of VWZW01001851.1, from coordinate 1,597,263 downwards.
CCCACAGCCCATATGAACGCTGCCAGGGCAGAGAAGTATTTGATCATGCAATTAAAGAGTGTGCCGTAACGCACACATGACGAGGGCTGAGCTAAGGCTGCTCCCACAGCCTTGAGCAGCACCAGCTCTGCACATTTGAAGGGCACCAGACAGCAGCAGCAGGAGCCCTGCTGCAGCAGGGGGAGGCTGCAAGTCTGGGGGCATGTAGGGATAGTTCAAGGTAACAGCTTTAAACTGAAAGAGGGCAGGTTTAGGTTGAATATTAGGTAAAAAATCTTTACTGTGGGGGTGGTGAGGCACCGGAACAGGTTGCCCAGAGAAGCTGTGGATGCCCCATCCCTGGAAGTGTTCCAAGGTTAGGTTGGATGGGACTTGGATCATCCTTGGTCCTGTGGAATGTATCCCTTCCCATGGCAGGGGGTTGGAACTAGATGATCTTTAAAAGTCGCTTCCAACCCTAACCATTCTAGGGTCCTATGATTCTCATTTTGTTTCTGGGGTTTTTAAGTTTAATTTTCAAGTGTCATGTCCTCCATAAAAAGCTTATTTCTGCACAAAAACCTTTAGGAAAATCAGGTTGCAGCTCTCATTTTCTGCCTTTGCCTCTCACCCAGGTGTTGCTACAGCTTCCCAGCACTGAGATTTCCTTCCACTTTGTGCAAGACCTTAGGGGACTTCCATGGATCAGACAAACTCCACTTCCACACATCCTCCCTCTCCCCACAGATCAATGCCAAAAGTGATGTGCAGTGATTTTTGCAAGTACTCTAGCTGTCATTTCTTTCTGTTTCTTAAATTCTGCTTCCCTTCCCTGCCACCTTTTGCTATGCTACACTCTGCTTTAGTTATTAGGCTTGCAGAGCTGCTCTCTGCAGAGAACTGTATCAAACTATTTCCTGAAGCCCAGCTAAATTATATGCATAACTTCCTTCCCTCGACCACTTGGAGGAAGTAGCAAAACAATCATATGCGTTTGACATTATTACTCATTTCTGAACCCAAGCCAAGCCTCCCTTTCTGTGGTATCACTGACATACTGCCACAAGAAGAATGGAAAGGTCTCTCTTCAATCCTAGTACTGAGTCGTTTTCAGTGCTTTATTCCCTTTGAGGGAAGAAATTGGCTACAGCCAAACTGTCTCCTCCAAGGTCTCAGCTGGGAAGCACTTGGTTTATTTTTCGGGCTCTCATTTTTTTAAACTTCAAAGCAAAAAAGCGGCCATTTGACTTATTCAAATGAACAAAGATGTTTCAACAAGTTAAACAATGTTTCCAGATGCTTTTTCGTGAAATCAGATAACAAGCCCTTTGGATTTAACAGCATCAATGTTGGAGCCTTCAATAGAAAACACATCCTTTGCTAAATCTGTTGGTTAAAAAATCAAGCTAATGAGTGAAAACAGCCTGCTCCACATCTGCAATTCATTATCCCTGTCTCAGGGTGAAGCCATCCAGGTATGTATGACATGTTACACTTAGCAAATATTACGAATGAGACAGTGGGAGAGAATGACACGTTTTTCTGTGGCAGTGAGGGCACGTTTCGGAGCGGTTCACGTGCTCTGCAGGGGAATGTGAACATGACCTCTCCGGCAGGGCTGTGTAAATAAACGAGCGCACACAAGTCGATTTTTAAACACTACCTTTTTCCTATAACCTTAAATGTACATGTGCCACGCTCTTGTTTCCTCAAGATAAAGAACAGAGTAAGGAGCTGTCACCCTCAACGTCCCAACCCTTGCACTCCAAAATTTTTCCACATTCTAGTGACAAAGGAGGCAGTGCTCAGCACATCCCAGCACGTCCTACTTGTGGTCCAAGAGCAGCTGCAGCAGCAGCCAGCAGAGCAGGACCATGCCCTGCATCCAGGGAGACAGAATACAGGTGCATCTGCCAAGGCTCCTCCCAAAAAGTCAGCATCCAAAGGTGCCAGAGACACCAAGGGCATCAGCACAGCACCGCTGATCGAAAAATCATCTTTTTAGCCTTTTTTGCCACCTTGGGATGCAACACTGCCTGCATGAAAGTCTGCCAAGGGCACTCAAGGGAAGAGAAAAAATGAAAAGAACTGCATTTAAAGAGGCTTTATTCCTTTATATAATTAAAGCTGACCTTTATTTCAAATGTTGCTTTTGATACTTGTACTGTTTTTTAATCCTCAGAAGGTCTTTTAGCTTCACCCTGGAACTTGTGGCTTTGAAAAGTCAGGCTGTGGGATACTGGATGCTCAATTCTATGGCTGCAAAAGGCTGGTGAGGAGCCCTGGAAACTTTTTACCATTGTAACAGAGCAACACATTATGACAAAGTTTAAGAACCACTACATCCCTGCAGAGACACTCAGTGACAATACAAGTGTCACTGGATATGAGAGCAGGCACTGAAAGGAGAAATCTGTTTACAGTAAACACTTCTGCTTGGAAGTAGGAAACTACAGTGACCTTCTGTTCTCAGAAGAATCGGCATTAAGATGACTAATGGGCCAAGGAGGATTGATTTATTGGGAAAGGATAAAAATTTAACTATATATAGAGCTTGGCTACTCAACTGGCAAGGGAATAGGTGTGGTAGGAAAGTAACTCTGGAGCTAATAATAGAACAAAGATGAGGAACAACTCACAGTTGAGATAAGCCAAGACAACAGGCACAAAAGCAGGGGAAGTGTACAGCACCAAAGGGAGAAAACACTGCAGCCATTGGACAAATCTAGTCCCAGCTTAACCCCACAGCTTAGCACCTGATGTTCCTAAAACTTTCGGCATGAGAAGCTACAAAGATGCACAACTGAGAATTGCGCAAAGGTGAGATCAACCCACATCGGTGTTATATCAAGGGAAATCCTTGAATTTTATGTTGCTAATCCTTATTGAAAGGGCTGGGCTTGGCTTGGTTTGTTGATCACTGGTTTGGGTTTTTTTTAACAAAAGCCCTGAGCTTAGAGCTTGTCCTTTTCAACTGCAAAACTTCATAGGGCTGTTTTCTTTAGCTGTAATTCTTTTCCCCTCTGTAGAATTGCATCAAGGGAAGTGAGAAAAGACTAGTTAATTTTCCCAGCTATTTAATGAGGCTGGAGCCTTCGTACTACAAAACCTCACTCCTTTTCAGCTCTCTACAGGCAGTGCCACACAAACTCACATTGCTTTTGCTGCCCCACTCTTTCTCCTGGCCCTTCTCTTCACTCAGCTAAAGAACAGTGGAACTTTCTGCCACATCACAAATGCCAGAATATCTCAACCCTTAACCACCCCCAGATATCTGTGCTTTTCTAGACAGCTCCAAATGATTCCAAGTTTTCACTTCTATCACCAAATGCTCCTGGAAGAACATATTGCTCTTCATTTGATGGTACAGGACAGGTTTTTCAATGAATGCCAGAATTATCAAAGCTTTGCTAGGGGAAAAAAACCAAAACAAAACACAACACAAAACCACTAAAAGTACCTTTTGCAGCTTCTATTTAGAAAGTCAAAGCAGGTAAGTGACAATTCTGAGAGCTGCATTAGCAACAGAGGTAATTACAAGGGATGATTTTGCCAATTAACTTGGACTTGCCTTCTTTTCCTCTATGCAAAAAATCACAAGCTTTTACACTTAGAGGATTGATTAAACCTGTTTTTAGAGCAACCAGTTGGGCTATTACCTGTCATAGCAGTTGAAGTCATCTAACCAGCAGCCTTTCTTCACCAGCTCGATGGAGCCCGAGTTGTTTCTCCAGGAGGCATAGCAGTGGAGCCGTTTGTCCTTCTCCCCCTCGCAGCGCTCCACTCCGCTCTGGTTGGTCTTCTCCAGTTCCCAGTTGGCATTGTAGTAAATGCACTCCCTTGTCTCAGCCTCCCCATGGCCTGGTCCTGAAAAAGAAATCAAGCCCCAAGAACATTCAAGTAAAATCAGAAATAAATCTTGGGAAACATATCTCCACATGGCTGTGTTTTAGGTGATGCACGCATTTGATTCCTTGGGAGCTGAGCAGCTCAGCAGTGTGATCTTTGGCACGGTGTGGAGATTATTCCTCTCCTCTGGGGTGAGGTGGGGAATGGAGAGGTCAGGTTTGCCTAAGGTCACACAGGAGCTCATGGGGAAGTCAAGAGCCCAGCTGAGACCTTTCCAGATCTCCTCTGGACAATGCTTCAACCTTAGGACCCTAAAAAGGGGGATGCACAAGGCAATGCATACCCAGTAATGTCTAACCACAGAAACCCTGATTAGGAAAGACAACCTCCCAGGGTGCTACTTGATGCTTGCTGGGATGTCATGCAGTGGAGTTACTCTCCCTCTCCAACACTACTCTGGGAAACATCACCTGAAAATACAGTCTCTTCCATGGGCAGGATGTAACTGAGAACAGATAATATTCACCCTGCAGAGGAGGGCCAGACCAGTGGCCATTCCTCACTTAGAGCCTGGTTCAGGCTTATTTGGGTAAGTCTCCATATGATAAATGCCATGTTTTCGGCTGCAGCTGACACGGCTCATGGTGCCTCTCTACCCAAACAAAACCTTCAGCAACAAACTCTGTTCCCCAAACAAGACTGGCCACTCCAAATGGATGCTTGGCTACCACAAACAAAGGAGCCATAGCCTGTGGGTCTTTCCTCCTTTAGAGCTTTGTACCAAAGGGCTGTGGAGCTCCTACTGCCCCCAGGAAAACAATTCCCCCACAGCCACCATGTGGCAGAACTGAAATACAATTGCAGACACATCCATTAAAACCACAGTCAAGTAAGGGAACACTGATATCTGCAGGTGACCTCTTCTGTCCTAAACCTTAGAAATCATCTCTTTGTCTGGAAATACTCTGCTTTGTGGCATTTTGAGGACTAGTTTAAAACAAAATGAAGAATGAAACAAACACACATCTTGTAAGCAGGCAAACACAAAAGGTACCATGTGCCCTGTACCATGAGGCTGATGATTCTGTAAATCCTGAAATGCTCTGCAGCCATCTCTCTTTGGGATTACCCAACCTAAGGCAAGGTCAGGCCTGGCCATTATTTTGATGGATTGCAATCATGGAAAAAGTAGGTATCTCAATAAAATGTGTTGACAACTGGGTAGAAAACACAAATAGGTCCTGCAAGATGGTGAAACAAAAGTGCTGTGCTCCCAGAATAGCCAGACCTCTGTGAAGGCTAGAACTAGGCTTCTAGCTGGAAAACCACAGTTCTGAATAAGCCAGGAGTGATGTGTCCAACCGGCTCCCAATCCCAACACTCAGCAGTGGGTAATTTTCATGGCATGGAGCAAACTCATCACACTAGGAAGATCTCTTTGCAGGCTGAAGAGGTGTGCAATCCCTCATAACTCTTTTTAGGAAGACTGCTTGATCCGCATCGTGGGAGAGACTGCAAGGGAGTAGGGGTATGAGAATGTCATAAAGCTGACTTCTGAAACTGGAAATTATATTCAAGGCACACACGAAGGAGAGCTCAATTTCAATAGCACCTGCAGGTTTTATCAGCGCTTGCAAAGCTCCATCAGAGTTTTCCTCTGACAAGTTGCTTACAATAATGAAAACAACCTACCAATATCCCTCAACACAGAACAATGTCAATATTGACACTCCTTGTTAAAGCCTTGATATTTGTTCTCTTGATACTTACACCGTGCATTTTTAGGGCAGATTAAGCATTTTTGCTAAATACTGGTTAAATCAGCAGGAAAGCAAAAGAGCTTTTTCTTGTGTGTGGGGGTGGAGGGCGAAATCTTTTTTACTTATAAAGGAAAGAATCAGTATCTTAACTTCATAGAGTCATAGAATGGTTTGGGTTGGAAAGGACCTTTAAAGGTCACCTAGTCCAATATCCCTACAATGAGCAGGGACATCTTCAACTAGACCAGGTTGCTCAGAGCCCTGTCCAGCCTGACCTTGAATACTTCTAGAGCCACCACCTCTGTGGACAACCTGGGCCAGAGTTTCACCACCCTCATTGTAAAATGCACCTTAATTGTAACAAGTCTACCATTGTAACATGGCTCCCAGCTGGTACCTGACGCCTAATCCTCACTTATCACCTTCTGCCCTACTCCTGGAAACACACTTTGTAATATCATTTTCATCATCCCAAACTGAATATTGCTTTTGACCAAGACACAAATTTCCTATCCCTCCCTAAGTCCACCTCCCAGAAAGCTGGAAGGTTTGATGAACCAATTCACTGGAAAGCAGCCTCAAAATCTAACCCTAGCTCAGCCACCATCATCTGCAACCTCAAGCAATATTGCGTAGGCTGTGTTTTCTCCACCTGCAATGACGGCCAATGCAATGCACAGATCTGCAGCGAGATTTGATATTTCCACTGTGCTTTGGAAAGGGAATGTTGAAAAGATGTGAAGCAGGAGCTGTATCAGCTCTGGGACCAGCAAACCGAGGCTGCTAAATCCTGTGTTGAGCCCAGGCTCCCTTCCCCCAAGACAGTTGTCTTTTCTGGAACAAGTTTCAGCTGAAGACTAAGAGCTGCTTGCAAACACGCAAGCCCAACTCTGCAAACAGCAACCGCGCCAGGAAAAAGGCCTTTCCCAGTTTTCCCCCCGCCGTCAAAGTTTAGATGATTTGAATAAAAGCATGCATAAAGTTTTGGATGACTAAATAGATGTATGCTTTCTTTATAACAGCTCCTAAGGATGCTTGCATTAAGAAGACACTTTAAAAACCTGCGTGTTTGTTACCTGCTTTCAGATCTCTTTAAAAGCCATTTGGTAGGATCCTCACCCCGCTGGGTGCTCATGACTGCAAGAAACCCTTCTGTTTGTACCCAAGATGGTCTCAGCAGGAAGGGGCACAGCTCCAGGTCTGGGTATTAATTTACCTGCTGCTTTAGCTCATCAAGAAACACTCACACCTTGCTCTGTAATGGATCACGCAGAGACCAAAGTTTGCAGCTAACTGCCTGTTCCTCACTTGCTGCCATAAAATCCTCACTGAACAGGAGGAGGGGGAGTCAAAACAGGGGCTTCTCCCTGTGAAGGAGAAAGGTGGTGACTAAGAGAAGGAAACCTGAGCTTTGCTCCTGCATCCCCAGGGAGCCATGTAGTTTTTCCTGCCTCCTCTTCCCCTCTTGGGCAATGGATACCCCCAAGGCCATTGTAGGACTGTAAGAAACACTGAACTGGACATTGGGTAATGGTTTTGAACTAAAAAAAAATTTAGATTTGATATAAGGAAGAAGTATTTTTCTCGATGAGGGTGATGAAACACTGGAACAGGTTGCCCAGGGAGGTGGTAGATGCCTCGTCTCTGGAAACATTCATGGTCAGGTTGGACAGAGCTCTGAGCAACTTGATGTAGTTGAAGATGTCCCTGCTCAGATGGAGTTGGACTAGATGCCCTTTAAAGGTCCCTGCCAGCCCTAACTATTCTATGATCCTGCCAAGTGACAAAGGCATGGATAACCATGTCCTGTTTCTCATTTCAAGTTGCAAGAAGAATCAGAGGGTATTCCCCAAAATATGTGCAGGAAGAGCTTGTCTCCTTCCACCAGACACAGCTGATGCATCAGCACAAAAAGGACTTGAGTGGGCTCTCCTGTGCCCCCAGCAGTACAGCCTGGCTCAAGAGAAGTGCTGTACCAGCCTTGAGCATCTGACAGAAGGGACACCATTAGTTTTGGCCAAAAGAGAGTTTCCTGAAAAAAAAGTCTTTCAGTGCAGTCACAAACCACAGCCTGAGACAGACTAAAGGGGCTGTGTCCCCACAGTCCTGCTCTCCCCCTTCTCACAACGCACAGGAAAGCTCCTGAGCTCCTTCATTTGGTGGCACTGCCTGGTAACATCCTGCTCATGCAGGGTGGAAAATAAACATCCCAGAGAACTGCTTGGCTTTTCGCAGAAAATCAGTAGGACTTGGGTGCAATGAGATATAAAACCTTTGCTAAGCAAGTGTTTGAAGGTCGCTGCCGGAACCTGGTCTCATTCATTGGGCCCCCATTCCTCTCCTGCCTAAGCCTATTCCACCAGCCAAAATGCAAAATTTGGGGAAAAAATTGCAAAGCAGAAGCATGGACATGGGGCAGGAGCGTGGACATGGGGCAGGAGCGTGGACACGGGGCAGGAGCACATCATCCCCAGCATTGCATCCCACTATCAGCCCCAGCTCTCTCCATGGAAAGGAGCCTCTTGTCAGCAGCCAGGCAAAAACAATCAGCGTTTTAATACCACAATGCACAAAAAGTCATTTAAGCAATAAAGCCTGAAGTCCTGTTTGAAATCACAGTCTGAGGGAGAATCAGGCTTTGCAGGAGCAGATGGGTTTCTGGCATCCCACTGCATCCACCCAGCGCTTCGGGGATGACGCAGTGTGGCTTGTCCTCGAACAAAAGGTGCACAGAAATACCTTTACACAAAATACCAAGCCCAAATAACTCCCATACATCACGAAGGCAGAGGGGGGCTACCCACCACCACCCATTTTTGGGATGGAAATCAACTTTTTGACCTCAGTCCTGAGGAACTGTCATTAAGCTGATTCCCCTGGGTCAATTTTCTGCTCCAAATGACTGAAGCATGTCTAGGTTTTTGCCAAGCAAGAGCCCCAGCACCCATCTGAGGCACATAATGATGGGAAGAGCAGTCGAAGCACCATGCGACATGGAAAGACCTCTCGCCTCTACTTGGGAGTTGCAAGGCACGGAGGGAGCTCATTAAAAAAAGATCCTCGTGAACTGAAGGACTTCAGCCTGCTGAGACATGGGACCTTGCTGCTGATCTGAGACTAAACCCTGCTCTCCTAATTTGGAGTCGCTGACAGATCACTGAAGCTGTATCATTATCCAACAGCTTCTAAATTATAGCCAAGATCCAGTGTAGCAACTCCAGGTCTAGGTGTTAGCAGCTGCTGGGCTCCTAACTCATAATTAGATACATAGGGAATATCTTCCCCAAGGCTGGAGGCTGCTATAAATCTCAGCTCTTTATCTCTGCCTGTCCCCTTTTGAAAACCTAAAATGAAAGTATATACGAAAAGATGGGATGTGTCAAAATAGTCTGCATAAACACTGAGTGATTTACCAGACAGTCTGTTTGCCTGACTGTCAAAACCACCGGGTTTTATATATGAAGCAGTGTATGCAGCTGAAGTTATTTGCAAACACTTTGTTATGTCCCTATATAGCTATTTGTACATGTAATTTTATAATATAAAACGGCGGAGATTGTACACTGAATTGGGGTAATTGCCCTCTAATTTGGAGGGTAATTGCATGTAGCAATTAAGCAACTGCGGATGCATTCTTGCACGTGTGATTATGGAAGTCAGGCCCTTTGTCTGAGGTTTGGGTTTGCTTTCAAGATCTCTCCCTCAAACCGTGGCAGGGGTGAGCAGAGCTGGGAAATCAGAGGCTGCTGGGTGCTCACCTTGCAGTGCAGCATCTGCTGGGATGAGCCACTTCACCCCCTTCCCAGGGGATGCTAAACCAGCTGCCTCCAACCCCACAGCTGCATTTTGTCACACCCTTCAATGGGGGACCACAATGTAAGCATTTGTGGAGCACTCTCGGAGGCACTGGTGGGGAGGGAAAGGCAGGGAGAGACGGCTGCTGCCTCCCAGCTCTCCCTCTCCCAGACACCTGCCCAGAAATCACGTGCAGGACTGCAAATCAAAGAATTTCAAATTGTTGTTGCTAGAAATCCAAAATCAAGCCAGATGAAGGCTTGCAACTGGGAATGTTTGGAAAATGTTGCTCTGGAGAGACCACCCAGTTGCATCTCTGCAAAACGAATGTGCGATTGATTCCTAAGCTTTGAGCCAGCACTTACTCCCCAGGCGGGGTGATTTCATTCCTGCTGTACTTAAATAAGGGCTAAATACATTTTTAGGCAAAACATCAAACTCGTGATGACATCTGTGGTTAAACACGTAACTGTACATGAGGATTTGAAGACTTGTTGCTTTTGTCCCCTGTTCTTTCACAAAAGTCTTCAAACAACAGAGCAGAAACAAAGCCCCTGTGACTCTGCAGAGCCTCTTTCTGAAGCCAAAACTTCACCCCACCTTTGGGGACCTCAATGGCCAGTGTTTGCCCAGCCAGAGATGGCCCATCCAACCAGCTGGATGCAAGGATGGCTAATTGGAAGCATCTACTATTGCAAAATGTTTTGGTTCTTAAGCCAGATCAGGTAAATCTGGGCACAGGCAGCACTGAGGAAGCAAAGGTGTAATGCCAAGGGAAGATATTACTTGGAATTTTGTTTTCTGTCAATAGATTTGGCTTATCCCACAGTAAAAGAGCTCCAAGTTTTCGAGTCAATCAATGGCTGTTAATCTATTATCTCAGCATATATTGCCATGGTAACCTGCAATGATGCCATTGACAACCACTCTCAAAAGGACAGGAGGCTTTAAGTCATTTTCTTTTAAAATTAAAAAAGGAACTTTAATATTAAGAAATACATCCTCCCTACTCACCAGGGATGACAACTCAGGGCTTCTATATTCACACCATGACTCACACTTCACAGCTTCCACGGACATCTGTGTAGCAACCCCGCCCTCC
>VWZW01001851.1:1554321-1586764 GCA_013397115.1 Edolisoma coerulescens | reverse complement strand
TATATCTCTTTTTTAACTTGGGTTTAAGTCAGTAAACGATAACAAGGAAATTATTCCAAAGAATTAGATCTTTATAAGAATTTTCCCCCCAGACTGATGGCAAAACCTGTTTTGTAAAATTTAAGGATTGTGTTTTAGGATTTATTACTACCAGCTCGGGGAAAGGATGCGGTAAAGGTTTCATTCTTCCGAATAATTTCCCTGGTATTTAAAGTCAGACAGGGTGGGTAGGAAAAGGACATGGAGAAGGACATGGAGCATACCAGCTCCTCACAAGTCCACAAAACCAGGCAGATTCCTGCAGAGCCAAGTGAGATGACAGCGATACTCAGCTGAGTGAAATACTGAGTGTACACACACACACACACACATGCACACAGAGCTGATGAGATTAATCTCTTGGCCCAAAGAGGAGGATCTCTCAGGAAAATGTTTAGTAAATCATTCCTCTGGCCAGGCAGAGCGATCCAAGGAGGTTTGGCCAGGTCACCGGCTGGCCTGGTGTGCGGCAGGACAGAAACGTTGCCAGCAGTTCATCAATTTTTGGAAGCAGAGCATTTTTGACTTGAACTCAGAGGGTCATTTCTATATTTTATTTAAAGAAGAGATCGTTTTAGTTATCCATTAGAAAAATCCTATTTTGTATCATTTCAGTTAAGGACAAAGCCAAAAATGTAATTACATTTCTCCCTTCACATCACTAACTGTATCTGTCTCCCCCAAAAAGGTTTTAGTTCTTTAATAAAACCATCAGGGAGATCAATCAAAAGCATTTAATGCCGTGGTGCTTCTGCAGTTCATGTTTAAATGCACTTTGGGTCACAAACGAGGCAATTTGGACAGCAGAGCTCAAACCGGATTAGTAATAACACACAAAAAAGGCCTAATTTCTTTTTCTTTTTTTTTGGTTGTTTTTTTTTTTTGCACAGATACACACTGCTCCTCAGCTACACCCAAGAGAATGAAATCAAAATCAAGCCAGCCCCGACAAACACAAAGTCACAGATCCAAAAAGGGCACCGCTGCCGCCCGCCTGCCTGTGCACGGCGTGGGGTGGAGGAGAGCACGAGAAGCTGCAGATCGCCCATCCAAACTCCCAGAGCTGCTGAGCTGCTGCCTGTCCGTGTGTGACCATCCCCAGGGATGCCACCTCGGGCAGCATCTCTGAAGTGATGCTCCTCCATCCCCCCAATTCACTAGAAGGCACCTCCAGGCTTCCTTTACACTGCCACACCAAGAAAATTACTTGCTCCACAGGGGAATTCCATAAAGGAGAAGTTGTGTTTTCTCCCCCAGACCAGGAGTTTCCAAACAGGCACGTAGTTATTAAGATTTTATTTTTTTTCCTTGAATTTGAGGTGTGCATTTATAAAAGCATTAAACAGGCCATTTATTTGGCTTGTAACAGCAGTGACTACTCTTTGGCGTGAAAAATGGCCCCTTGTGGGCTGAGCACTCTGCACACAAGCTACCAAGAGGGTGTCTCAGCAGCCAAACTTTGCAACCTCTGTAACTGAAAATATTAGAGCTTAATTGCAAGATTAAGGTATTTCCAACTGCACTTCTGAAAATCAAATAGACGGCAAGTCTTGACCAGATGCCACAAATCACTAAGTAAAATATGCAGCAAGTTCTGAAATGACATTTAGAACACAATCATTTGTTCTCTCCCATTCTCCTCGGGAGCCAGCATGGGGTCTCCAAAGAGCATGGGAGGAGGAAGTGAAATCACGTATGTTCGTAAATATTTTCCCCACACACAGCAAAGTTTTGAAAAGCTTTCAAAGAAAGCCTAAAAAATGAATTTCCTTCCAGGCAAAGGAACGAGGGTATGGGAGCATCTCCTCGTGGAGAGCAGAGGTTTAAGGAACAGCAATTATCATGTGGCGATGCCTTTCCCAGCTCTTTCACGTGCATCTGCTCCATCCCACTGTCCCCATCATCCCATGCTGCTGCCACCAGCAGAAATGCTTTTCAGACTCCTGATTTTTAAGGTCTTGTCCAGGGAGAGAGTGACGTGTGTCCAACACAGCACAGCACACCTGGCAAGCCACAGAGAGCTTCGGTACCCGCACAGCAGCACCTCAATTCATAATCTACACAGGGTCCTCCAAGATTTATCAGCAGGGACATTTCAAATATGCTTTAAAATGTGCTGAGTCTACTAAGATTGGGCCCCAAGTGCTTTTCTATTGATTCTGCTTGACATTTCCAAATACCACAATTCCAAATTTAATTCACTGGTAATTGGAAAAACTGTAATGCATGTAAATGGACAAGAAGATGTGGGAAGTCCAAAAGGTCAAGCATCAGGAAAACGTGTCCCCAAGAATTAAATGATGCTTGTTTGTGTTCCTGTCACCCTCTTCTACTTGAATAATCAAAGCTTGGAGTTGAGCAGTTTTCTCAGCAGGATGGAGGAAGAAAGGCAATAAAAAAACACGACCACTCTAAACCATGGAACTGGTTCAAAAATCACTGTTTTAAACTCCATCATTGACCAGAATTCAAATACACCATAGAGATGACTCACTTAATCAGCAGATTACATGAGCAAGTGAGAAAGTCAGGGAAGAATTAATTTGAAAATGATCTCAGTAGAAGATTCTCTCTACCTAGAAATCAGGTTTCTAAGATTACCTTTCTGCTACATCACAGCTTCTCCTTGCCAGCCAGTTGAAGGGGAGGCAGTGACACAGAGAAAGTCTTACAAATGTCTAAGTTCAAACCTCAGTTCCAGCATGATGATGGATGGTTGTTGGCAGGTGCCAACTGGGGCCTCTTCTTTATTCACCTGAGAAAACCAAACTTCTGCTTCAGAGGAACCGAGGGCTTCAGTGACAAGAAATGGAGCAGGACCATGCAGGGGGTGCTTGCCCAGCTCTTTGCATAGAGCTCTGAGCTGCAGCAAAGCTCTAGAGTTCACTGTGTTGATGGGGAATCAAGCCCTTTTGGGCAAAGACCATTCATGTACTATACAAAATACACTATGACAAAATCCCCATATTTCTCCATGTTCAAGAGACTAAAACATGCACATTTTAGCTGCCAGTCTGACCTGCATTCCTCCCAGCACGTAAACAATCACCGATGCTCTGATACCCTGGTGCATTTCAGCTCAAAAGATAAGAACACGATGGAAGTGCAGTGCACAAAAAAGCACAAGCACAATTTATAGCCAGTCTTACACTGATGAAGGACAAGCATCCGTTACCTCATCCCAAGCAGAGATCCCTTCATCCAGCCCACACCAGTACATGTGAGAATACATGATAACTCCTTGGTGCAAGGGACATCTTTTGCATTACACTCTAGACCTTCAGGTCGTTCAAGGTTTGCAGAAGAAACCACTGACTTTTAAAAAGCTCTTTCCCTGTGTACACTGGTATTTCAAGAGTTAACAAGCCAGCAGAACCTAGCCTGAAAGAGAAGGGAGGCAGGAAAAAAGCAACTCTCTGGCCCTTGCAATCACAAACTAGCCTTAAGCCCTCCGAAAGGAAGTAAAGACATTCCTAAAATTCTTCGAGGATGAGAAGCAAGTTGCCAGCCAAATCAGAAGTCCATTTCTCCAGTCTTTATGCTCTTAATGGCAAATCCCACAGGAGCAATTTAAAGAGCCTCTTTTACAATGGAATTTTCTCCCAAGTGGCTACAGCACATCTAGGACTTGTCTCATGTTTACAGAAATGTACCTTTCTCCTTTGAAAAAAGCTGCTGTCAAACGACCAGAGGAAGGAATGTAGCACAACCCAATACCATCATGCAATTTCCAGTGATTGTTTCTGTTACAATAATGAAAGGCACGGAAGAAACGGCTGGATAACTGGAGTGATTCTCTAAAGACAAGTTATAAAAGAGATGCTGAAGAGATTTTATGTAAAGGGGCATGGGGGGAAATAAAGTCACCCATTAGCTTTCATTTTGATTACATGCATTCACAAGCATCCAGATCCCACTTTGAAATACAAATGGTTTGGAGCAGATTGTCCCAGGAAGTTGAAATCCTGCCTTTTTCTCAGGTGGGAAGCAATAAAATAACAGTGTGCTCTGGGACAAGTCTTTTCCTTCCCGGTTTCCTCACACCATAGGAAGAATAAAACACTTTGGACCACAATGCGCACGTGGAGTGAAAGAAGAACTTACCCTCCATCCACATCCAAGCTTTCTGGATGGCATGAGCTCAACAGCTCCATCTCAGAAACTGGGTACATTCCCTTCCAGTTCGACTTTCTATTTAGATGCCCGTTCCCATGGTGACCAGGCTCCAATATTACGTAAAAAAGCATAAAGTAATATTCTAAGATTCAGCACAGTACTCCCAATTTCCTGACCTGGGAGAGGTGGGGATCTCCACTAGCACCATCTCTGATGCTGCTCCCACATATTTAGATGCTGATGGATGAGAATAAGGAGATGGGGGTGCCGTTGTCTGGGCGCTTTCAGAGACACCACAAGTATTTAGAGGGATTTATCACTGGAAATACAATAAGAATCCAAGCCAAGAGAAGGCTGCAGGGAGATCTTACTGCAGCCTTTCAATACACAAAGGAGGTTTACAAGAAAGGTGGAAGAAGGCTTCTTACCAAGGCCTGTAGTGATAGGACAAGGAGAAATTGTTTTAAACTGAAAGAGGGTAAGTTTAGATTAGGAAGAAATTCTTTCCTGTGTGGGTGGTGAGGCACTGGAACAGGTTGCCCAGAGAAAATGTGGATGCCCCATCCCTGAAGGTGTTCAAGACCAGTTTGGATGGGGTTTGGAGCAACCTGGTCAATGGAAGGTGTCCCTGCCCATGGCAAGAGGGTTGGAACGAAAGCATCTTTAAAGGAACCTTCCAACACAAATTTTCAAATGCTCCTCCATAACCTGTAACGTGACCATTTTAAGCTGCAGTCAAGCCCTCTCCTTTCGCCTCAAGAGCTTCATCAGCAAGATGCAATAACCACTTGTTTTGGTCCATGTGCTTGAGTTGGAAGATAGGAGAGGTGCCTGCAGGAACGTACGCTCAGAGGAGTGGCAGCTATAGAGAGATGAGCAAATCACAACCCTGAACACGTCTTCTCACTGCCTCCCCCTGCTCAGATTTACCTGGGGACACAGGCGTGCAAACTAGTCCCCCCTCTCTAATAGAAAGGTACTTTATGTGACATTACTGTACACTCCTGCTAATCAGCAGGAAGAGAAATGGAAGACATGCCACCAGTAAATTCCATTCTTCACTAAAGAAAATAAAAAGTTCCAAAACAATGTGAAAAGCTTCACAGTGACAGCAGCCAGTTGAGCAATAAAACCACTAATCTCCCCACTAGGTTTGAGCACATGGATCCCAGTGCTCTTCAGCCAATTTCCCTGAACTTTGGTAAGGCGTTGCAGCCATCTGAGATGAGCAAACAAAGCTTTTGATAACTTTTTGGAGGGTGCAGGACCATCTGCTTCCACACCAACAAGCAGGTGAACACACCTGCCCCAGGCAAGGCAGCAGCACAGATGGGAATCCCTCCACCTTTATATCTTTCTTTGGGAACAAAGATAAGACCATATGAAAGTGTCAGTCCATGCTGCTTGTACGCATTTTCCATGGGCATCATGTCACAGTTCAAGCATTTCAATATAATTACTTTAGAACAGGATTCACTGTCTTTAACACAATAACCCCAGGAAAACATAACCTACTATTCTAGCTATATCCTGGGAGCTCTGGTGAGCACTAAGAGGTGCACTGTTCTTCCTGCTGAATTAAAACTGGAGAACAAAACTGCTGATCAACCTCCTCCATCTCTACGATGGCCCCTGCTTTGCAAGAGTGAGGCAACAGCTGAAGAGTGAAACAAGTGATGAAGGGTGAACCAATCACAGCTGGTGAGATCCAGGCTCAAAGCACACCTGGAGAAGGCAGTTCCTCACCCAAAGGGCCAGTGATGCAGGGAACCCCATCTCAGAAGATTGCCCATAATGTTTTAAGAAGGACCACATGCATTTTCTTGTTCTGCCTTTCCTCCTCAGGCATCTTTCAGCAAAAGATGGGGTCAGGCCACAGGGCTGGGTGGGCTTTTGTTCTGGCCTAGTCTGGCCATTGTCCAGTTCCTATACTGCATGCCTTCAACCTAAAAACATCATTTAAAAATAATTCAAATGTTGCAAGACCCAAGCAGCTACTGGCCAACCAAATGCAGTACATTATTGACTGCAGCTTTGCTCTTGGGTTCCATTCCCACTCATCCAGACAGCCTGCATTTCTTTTCATGTTGGGATTTGAGGAACCCAATCCCTCTGAACAACTGCCTTGAGCCCAGAAGTGCCATTTGTAGCCAACAGCTGCTGAGAGAAGAACATAAAGCCCTCTTCCTGCCAGAGTCCATCCCTGCTGCACTTGCAACCATTTCCCAATAGACAGAGATTTTGCACAGGCTTTTTATCTCTTTGCTGGTATTTTCCATCTTAACAAGTTTTTAATGTTTTATGTAGTAAGGATGCCCCTGCCATTTAAAGAGGGAAGCATGCAGTAGTAATTATTCATTAACAACACATCATAAGTGACCTTTACACTGAAGCAGAGGAAGCCACGTGCCTGCCTGGCTGTATTCTGGAAGGGCCAAGAGTTTCAAAGGGAGTAAATATTTTCATGCTGGATGGGTAGCCTAAGCTATCTTGGAAAGGTGCCTCATTCTTGAGAGAACAAAAAACGTTTAAAATGACTCAAATTAAGTATCCACAAGTCACTACACAGTTTTGAAAAAACTAAGTGGAAAGGAGAAGTCACTATAGTGCTTGGTCCAAGCTGGCATCTCACAACCCCCTTTCATCTCAGCATAGTGAGAAATGAATATTTTGTCTTCCTTGCTGTACAAAGAACAATTTCTAGATGGGACAACTAATGGGGATTAGCTGTCTTATCATGAAATATGAAGGGTATTGGTATTTCTACTGAAAAGTAGTTCCGCAGATTGAATCAAAATCCAAGGCACACCCACAAGCCCTGCAGCAAGAGCTGGAGCCCTTTGTTTGCAGCAGCTGTTTTAGTGGGTTATGCAGGTTAGTTTTGTTCATACAAGCCACACATCCCTAATGCAGCAAAAATATAAATCCTGGTTTTGCAGAAGCATGTAATGTAGCTCTTTTATTCCTGTAAGAGGACAAGTCCCATCTTTGGGTTGCTGTTTCAGGCGTACGTGGATGAATGTAGGAAGCAGAGCACCATACAAGCGAGAAGCAGAGCCAACACACACACAGAATCCAGGCACCAGAATCATTTGCAAAGCAAAACTAATGTACATCACTTTATGCGTGATTACATTTTCAAAAGCAAAAAGTGTTAGGAAATATCTTTGAAGACAGTCAGAAATGTTTTGCAAGAATCGCTGACTCAAGCCCTTGATCTGGCTGTTTAGCTGATGACTGGAAAACGGCCCTGGCTATGTTTATTCTTTAGACAAAGTCCAGCTAAAAATGCATCCAGGCTTAAATAATCTGTGTAACAATGACCTCAAAACCCCAAATACAACACTGCGTTGCATGCAGGTTTCCCAACAGGATAAAGCATTGTCAGGGCTCACACCCAGCTATCCGCTTTCGATGCACAGTCTCCCAACACAGCGTTTTCATCTTTAGACCACTCTTGGAAGTAATGCACTATTTCATTTCCATTTGCATTTCAATATGGCCCCAAGGGCTTAACGTACATCTGGCCCTCACTGTGTTAAGATTCTTCCCAAACACCATATTGCCTAAAGATGGTGAGACAAAGGATGTGCTGCATTTTGAGCAACCTCACGCGTCGGCTCTCGGCCAGAACAGTGAGCGGCACATCCTGCATCCTACCCCGTTCCACTTTGCAGGTCTCCATGCCAGCACTGCTTTACAAACAGCAGCAAATGTCACCATCCCAGTTATCACAGGTGGGGAGAGCCGGAGGAGGAGGCACAGCTCCAAGCTCAAGGTTATATATCGAGTCAGGAATGAGCCACCAGGAATATTTGACTCATCCATGTCAGAAGATCCCAAACTTTCTGTGTTACCTAAACAAGAAAAGCTTAAAGGAAGACACTATAACGGGTCTGCTGAGCATAGCTTGGGAACTACAGATCTCTCACACAGTCTGGGAGCTTTTTATCCATCACCTTGCTGTAAGTGCTTCCCTCTCTTCCCCCACACAGCCCAATCCAGCAGCAGTTTTGCTCCCATTATGCATATCACCTTCAGTGGGAGAGGACTTCATATATTTTTAAGACATTCATACATTCGTACAGTATTGTTATTTAGGATCTGTGAGCTCTTCCAGAGAGCGAAATCCTGCTTTTTTTCCAGACCGAGGAGTATTTTTATTCACGCTTTTGGTGTCTCCCGCCCCAGCGCTGGCCCTAACTCCCCTGGCACACCCACCATCCTGGGGCTGAGCACAGGCAGAGATGATAAATGAGACCAAGTGCCTCAGACCAGCCATGTGGCTGATTAACCCTCTCTCCCCCTCACAGAGCTCGGGTTGGTCACATCGATTTTGCTTGTGCCATCCAGGGGACTGGCAGTGGGAAGATGGTACCTGCTGCCCGGAACGGGGTCAGCATCTGGCTGCTGGTAAGCAGAGAACTGCAGACAGGAGGATCCTCAGACCCATTTTAAAATCATCTTAAAATAGGGCACTGCCTCCCAGTCGAGCCAGCAGCACAAGCCTTGCCAAGATGCTGAAGCTCGCAGGCGCTCACTTTTCACATCGGTGTTTACTCCTACCCAACCACCCGCACGTCCCAGCCCCTGCCCAGCCTCCACCACCGACTGCTGAGCATCCTTTTGGCACAGGTGTCTCCAGCAAGGGCTCACTGACGTGGGGCATAACACACTTACCTCTCCATCTGTAAAATAAATATATAATTTTCAAAGCAAGGACACATATCAAAGAGCACAGGATGCAGCACAGTGACTCATGCAACCAGCAAAGTAGAAACTTGGCTGCATCCGTGCCCGCACAGGGCATTCTGCATCTCTTCCTATAATTAGTCCTTCAAACGCTAGAGGGGAAAGGAACAAATTCAAAGAGGTTTCACTTCCCAATTATTCACATATTTCCAAATCAAATGGTTGTCTGTCAGAGAGCAACATGCCATTGCCCTAGGATATCAAAATGCAAACTGAAAAGTCTCTCCAGGAACAGGATTTGCTTTCATTACATTTATATCACCTAATTCATTTTAAGATTATATATAATTAGTCTCTCCCTCCCTTTCCCACCCCAATCCAATATACTCTCCCTAGCAATTTCAGAACATGCCACACATGCCAATGGCACTTCTAAGGCAGCAAGCTCTTGCCTTTCAAACAATACATGGAATTTTAATTTCTTTTTTTAGCATTTTCTTTCTTTGAATTGCCAAATCTTTCAGGTGTGCATCAGCACCAACCTGCTTCCACAATATTTTTATTTTAATTTTTTCTTTTTGAAGCAAACACCTCTAAGGAACTTTTTGTCTTTACTCTTCATTTGCCTTCTGACTCTCTGAGATTTCAGTCTGCCATCCCTAATGTTTCACAGCCATTTTCCATCACCATCAGACTGTGTGCTACCTTCATTTGAATGTCTCCATTTTCATTTTAAATCCTCCTGATTCCAGCAGGTAAACCTGCTGTAAGGTTTAATTGAGAGAAAGCCAAAGTGCCTGGATCACTTCCCCATCAACACATTATTACAGCATCACTCCCAGCAAGGATGCAATTTTCTTAAATCATGGAATGGTTTGGGCTGGAATGGACCTTAAAAATGTTCTCATTCCAATCCCCTGCCATGGGCAGAGACATCTTCCACTAGACCAGGTTGCTCAGAGCCCAGTCTGGCCTGGCCTTGATTACTTCCAGGGTTGTGAACTAGAAAAAAGTGAGCCCCCTCATTCTGTAAAAACTCCCAGAAAACCCATGAGGAAAGTCCTGAGACAGGCAAGTATATTCTGATCAGATGTGAATATAAAAGAATTATTTAATTATTGTTAATCTTCTAATAGGGAAGGAGAAGGATCTTTCCCCAAGAGGGAGAGACGGTGTTTGCTGCTGCTCCCTGCTCTGCTCCACCCTTCTGCTGAGATTTCCCTGAATTTAGGGGGGAAAAAATCACATCAATCATCAACCACTATAGCACAGATGATGTTGGGGCCCGATGAAAAGCATCCCATTTCTACCAGAGCTGAAACAGCACATTATCAAATACAAGGAATCTGCCTGGTGTGTCACAGCCATCATCCCAAACCACGTGTTGGGTTTAACTGAGATGAGATTGAGTGTTCCCCTACGGCAAGAAGATGCCGCAGGGGTGTGATGAGTCTCAACAATCCAGGATCCCACAGCATTTTACTGTTTTGCACATTCAGCTGCAGCCCTGTACCTCTTCTCTTCACCCTTTTGAAACAATGGGGTTTTGGTTTCATAAGCAACAAAACAGGGAAATCAGTTTTGAGAGCTTCTTCCACTTTGGAAAAACTATATACAAAAACCCAAAAAACAAAGGGATATTTCACCCAATTTCCACAGATGTCCTGGGCGGCTGGATCTTGGATCAGCTGTTTAGCACCAGGGCTTTGAGCGCCTCTAAATGACGAAGAGAAAAACACCAGAGCTCTTAACTTGGTTAGCTCACAGCCCGAAAGGTAACAGCAGGGTGAAGATGGGCTCATTTTATCACAGAATAAAGGTGAAGACAATCTCAAAGGAAGGAGCTGCTCTGTGCTGAAATAGGGACTAGCGGGCAGGGTTGTCTGCATGTATAAATACCCAAAGCAAAAAAAGCATCACAACCCCTCACGAAAAGAGAAGGAAAGAAAGAAAACAAAAGGAAAAAAAAAAAAAAAGACTAAGAAAACCACCATTATTTAACTCTATCAAGGAGAAATATGGCATCCTGCACTGCTTCCAGAGGACCCAGGAGTCTAAAATCCCTCCATCCTGCCCAGCACCAACCCTCCTGGATCACCACCACAACACCAGCTGCACAGGCAGGGAGAGGATGAGCAGGCAGCCTGGTGTGGGACCTCCTGCTGCTGTGAAGGCACCCTGAATGCACCTCAACCCCTGTGAGCTGGGAACTTCTCTCCCCACTGCAGGATCTGTCCAAAAGGGTCAGGAAGGAGAGTTTCTGGTTTGGCATGTCCACATATGCAGACAAGCACCAAGAGAGGAGGGGGTGATGGAGGGGTGAGGTAGCCCAGCTTAGAGACATTAAAAGGGGAAAGTACAGTGATAACTTACACCCACCATAGATTTATGTGGGTTTTTTAGCCTAATGAGTTCCCAGAACCACTTTGAAAAATTCCTCATCTCCTCACACGACCCTTGGTGCAAACGAATCCTGCAGAGCCTCCTGTGACAGAGCTGGCTAACTCAGAGCAGGCCTTGTGCCAGCACCCCAGAAAATGCTGTTTTGCAAGGAATTTTGATTAATCTTGCTGCTTTTAAAACACTGATCAAGATCCGGAGCACCAGCTCCCATTTCTGTTTTTTCAACTGTTTTTACTTCTTATTCTCCAACATTAAAACCACTTGTTCCCCTCACTGCAATTCCCCAGCATGTTATTTCCAGATTTACTCAAGTTTTTTACAAGCTGCACACCTTCGACTGGGAAGCAAAAGTGCTGTTTGTTATCCCTCCCTCCTGGCTGGTCCTCAGGTATGACTGACATATCATCTGCAAGGGATTTTCCACATCATGAGCTCTCTCTTACAACTGCAGCAGCCGAGCGCTGGGCTCGTGGGTTTGTGGCTTGTGCACACATGGAGCTGTTCCAGCAGAGCTGCTTGGGCTCCTGTTCCTCTTCAATACCCACAGGCGAGCATGTTTATCCTGGAATAATACTGTTTTGTTTCAATTTAGCTTCGTGGATGTATTGCAGTGAAATAAAACAGATTAAAAATTAATCTCCACTCCAGATTAGGAATATCTAGATGGATGCAGCCATTTGGGAGCAGTTATTTCACATCAAATTCATATTGCGTTTTAATTTCAACAGCTCATCTGACCACATCTGCAGCAGCCACTTCCTAAAAGCTGCAGTGCTGAAAAGCAGGGAAGCTATTGAGTTCCTGCAGACAGTTTCTCCATTCAGGAACTAGTAACACTTTAAACCAGGTGGGCAAACACGGGGCGTGCTGTGCCAGAGCATTACAGCAGCAGTCCAAAGAGCTCTGCCCAATGCAGCATCCAAGGAGCTGCTGGCAGCAGCACGAGGCAGGTTCGTGTCACTGGAGGAAAGCCTCACGTGGATGTGATTTCACTGGTGATTTCACTGGCAACCCACCTTCCTGGAGACCCAAAGTCACTCAAGAACTCAAAGAGCACAGCACTCAGGACAGGGACACCTTCTCCACTGCATTTGGTGTTTCAGCATCAAGACATGCTGGTTGTATCCAAATTCCCATATTCCTGCCCTGTCCCCTTCTGCAGGGCATCCTCTTGCTCATCATCTAGGAGAGTCTGCAAACCAGAAAGCCACTGCCTTGATTTAATCTGTACTGGAAATCTCACATGCAGCTCCAGGGATGTGTCTCCCTGTGCTGAAGCTGCATTAGGTGGGGGTCTTCACTTCTAAGAATGATCACCATAAAGGCAAAACATGCTGAGAGCTGCTGCAGAACAGAAATTAAAAGTCTTCAGGAATGCTGACTATCTGCTCTCCACAAAATCTTTGTTGCAAAAAGCTGCAGACAGAAAGATCAAAGCACATGTGGAAGTCCCCACAGACCTGAGCAACTCCTGGAGGTGTTTCCAAGTGCCTCAGCAGATATTTCCCTTGGCTTCTGGAAGTAGGGCTGAGTCAATATCATGTGCTTTTGGGAAATCCCTCCTTGCAAACCATCCGCCTAAGGGATGGCAATGACCGAGCTCCTTGCAGCAGTGTTAGAAAGCCAGCAACTCTTTCTCATGCTTTTCAGCACACAGGGAAGCCCAGTGAATCTGCAAGATATTTTCTGGGGCACAATAGGAATCCCAAACTCAGGGCATCCTCAGTAAGAGACTAAGGAATTGCCTTTTTTTTTATTTCTTTCAGAGAAATCCTCTCCATCAGCCAAATGTGCATTCCAGGTATTTTCTTCAATGCTATATTGCCTCATCTCACTATCCTAGAATAGAAGGTGTCTTCATTATCACAGGATGAAAGATTTCTATCTCCTGATTCTTATTTCCATCTTCCACCTAGAGAGGAAGGACACAACTTCTCCCCAAACTGTCTTCTCATGCTGGACTAGCAGAACTCAAGCAGATGGTTTTCAACTCAAACTCCAGAATGGATATTAGGTTTCTTGGTCCCATTCCTTCAGCAGAGCTTTCTGTTGTTAGCAACAGCCTCTGCCACATCATGGGCATCCCTGCAGGATATGGAATTGGTTTACCCACTATCATTTTGCTCCTCAGCTGACCGTGCTGTTTCCAGATCTACGGACTGCTAAGCAATCTTAAAGGCTTAAGCAGACTCTTATCTTGGAATGGATTTTAAGCATCCAGCACAAAAAGAACAGGTTGCAGGTATCAGAAGATCAAGTCCCTCTGTCCCTGCTAAGTAGAAGGTTAAATTAGTGCATCACAGTCCTCTTCAACAACCTTAACACTCAAGCCCATCACACTAAGCTTCTGCTGGGTAATTCCTTTTATCATCCCAACACTTCCCTGAATGGTCAGTCTATGGCTGAGTATCACACAGCAAGTTCTAAGCACACAGATACATCATAAATCCTGCTGAAGATAGCACCTCTCCAGCTCAGTTTGACCAGGGCAATGGAGTAGGTTTGACTGGTTGCAGTTTAGTCCTATTTTTAAAGTGTGCTTGTTGGAAATAAAGTGAGAAATACACATCCTGCCCTCCAAAAATGAGATATTTTGGAAAGTAAAGCGCAGGGCTCGTTAGAAATGAGCTTCACTTAATCACAAAGCATTCCTCCCAGCTGGCCTTGTAAAATGTCATGGTTAATCCAGCCTCGTTGCAAGTGGGTATTTTTTGATAATGCATCAGGTGCAAAGCAGTAATTTCCTCGTGACGAGGCTGAGTTAGGAGGGGCTGTGGCAAAGGCAGCTCCAGCAGAGCAGACCAGGATTTCTTTCCAGTCTATCCCCCTCTGGGGAAGAGGGACACATGTCACAGATTTTTCACATGGCCATTTCATGGGGTAAAGATCATTCCTTGCCTGTTACACAGGGACAAGCAGACCATGATCTGCCTCTTTGGAGCCACTACTCATGCAAGAGGGATTTCCACAGCTGCCTTGTGTGGCACAGACCTGAGCCCAGCTCTGCCCTCTCCCCTGGGTAAACCACATCCCACACTCCTGTAAACAAGGTAAGATAATGGGACAGAAAGGGAGATGAATAGGTGAGCAATTATATGTATTTTATGCATTATATGTATTTTTCCTCAACCAAAACAAACCACCTCCATTGTTACTGGCGGGATGAGTGCGTACTTTACATTCCCCACTGAACAATTGCTCTGTTTCAAGAGGATGAGAGATTCAGAAGGTGAAAGAGATATGGTCCTCATGAAAGAGATACTGTCCTTGAAGCAGTGATTGCAATGATGTGTGCCCACGAGAGAACACCTCCCTTAAAAGCAGGAATCCAGCTATAATATACAGTGATATAACAGCACTTCCATGATAGGGACAGAGCCCAGCTGAGGGTGACACCTCTGTAACTAACACAAGGCAGAGATTTTCATATCAATTTATGCATGCAGAACCAAGCCTCTGTTTGAAGGATTTCCCCCCAAAAGCAAAAATTCTGCTGGATTTCTGGATGCTTTAATTACTGCAGCATCTCTGTTCCAAAGCCAGACTGCTCACTCTCTACCCTAAAAAACAACAGAGCTTTTTTTTTTGTTAACATTAAAACATTCACACCCATAAGTGTCCGTTCTCCATTTCATTTATAACACAGTTAAATTGAGAGTCACTGGCCAAACAAAATTAGCAGTCTAGTGTTCAAAGCATGGCTAATCTTCCCATATAGAATGAAATACAGACAGATCACATGCACGTTTTTTAAATGCAATCTCCTTCAACTTCCACTTTTTTTTTCCCCCCCGGAATTAAATCCCTGTGGATTTATTGTACTATTACAAACAACATGTCACATTCAGCAGTCAATGGCTGGATGGTGCAGGCTCACCCTCAGTCACTAACACAGCTGGCCAAGTTTGCCCATCCCAGCTGCAGCAGGACCGTGTGGCAGATACAGCTCTGCCAGGGGTCACAAGTGCAGGGTGTATATCCCACAGCATAAATCTCAGAACACAGAGATTCTCCGCTGATTTTTTCTTCCACCGGTATTTTTCACCTTTTTTATTGTTTTTTAACAGGGTGGTGTCAATGTAAAGCACCAACTCTTTATCAGAAGACCCTGGTTCTCTGTTTACAAAGGAGCACAGACTGAGCCACAGCAACCATGGGAGGAATTAATGCAATAGCAGCTCGTATATATCCGTACTAGGGCCAAAATAAGCCCAAATAGAAGCAGCACATCTGCTCCTACCATCCTCAGTGTATTCTTCAAACAATGGGAAGAAAAGCCTGGAGAAGCACTGACCCTCACTTCATTCAAAGAGTGCCCCTGCTCAATTCATGAAAGTTTGCCTTTCCTTTTCGAGTGAAAAGGCCAGAAGAATACTCGGGAAACCAAAAGATTGCTTGGGAAAAAAAAAAATCATTTTAACTGCAGGAGGCTTCAAACCATCAAACCCCATAAACTTGTGTTAAAAGATTTACAGCAAACTAGTGTGCTGGAGATTTGATTTTTTTCTTTCTGGGTTTTTAAAAGGGGAAAGCAAATATAGTTTTTTAACCAATCTTTCCACAAAGAGATTTACAACGCTAATGTGCTGAAGCATAAACTGATACAGTGACAAACCCCCTTTCTCCTTAAATGTGCTAATAAGGTTGATCCTTTCTCCCAAGCTTTGCTCTTGGGAGGTTTCTGCAATGAGTTCACTTCTTTCACCGGCACAGAGCCCTGCTCATGTGGAAATCATTGGGCTGAATACATTCACTGCTTCATCTGGCCCTCAGCATCGGGTCTCAATTGGGATTTGGGGTGGTGGGCAAACGACTGGACAGCAATGGGAAAAAAAAAATAGAAAAGGAAAAGAGAAAAAAAAAAAGAGAGATAAAGAAAAAAGAAGAAAAGAGGGGAGGTTTGGTTTTACAATGCAAAGTGAAGCATCGTTTAAAATGCTCCATCTGGGAGTGGGAACAGCTCGCACAGGGCATGCCAGTCCTGGAGTGCAGCTTCCCAGCACCTCGGTGTTAATGAGCAGCAGCATCCACCTGCAGAGTCATCCCAGCTGGCCAGGAAGCCCCATCCCACACCACCCATTTATCAAGGAAGCAATGACCCCACACTATGAGTTTAAGAACAGAAACACTAAACTGAAATTACCTGCAGGGGTAAAAGGCCCTAAAGCAGAAGGTTAAGCCAAATGTAAAAAATCCCACCCCACTGAGACACGCACGGGAGTGGTTTGACTTTTCAAGAGTGGTGAACTGATCAAAAGCACACACAGCCAGAGCAGGACAGTCAGTTCTCAGGGTCAATATTCATTTTGCCCATTAACACAGCAAACCAGGCACCTTGCTCAAAGAGGAAGTTTCAGTGTCACAGACTGATTCCTGCAAAAAATTAGGCTAAGACCCTTCTCCTCACCCTCCACCTCTGTGCAGCAGCAGATTTTCACACTGAGGAGCAACCTCAAGGTGCTCCATCCTGCAGCTACCAAAGTTCAACTCATCCCAGTAACCTGGAGGTTTTCTGCTTTTGCAGGTAACAGCAAACAAAGCCAACAGCCTCCTCCAACTCATGTTGCAAATAGGTGCCATGAAGTCCTACTCCATGCCCATCAGAGGATGCAAACAAAGGTCAGCAGGGACTTTGGTTCTTCTAACACCCCACAACAGCATCACTTCGAAGACAGATGAAGTTTAAAAACAAACAAAATCCCCGCGACTCACAGCTGCTCTGCCATATCGGGGCTGTGGCCAAGGAAGGATTCCTCCTGCAGTATTTTTAGCTGAACACGTGCTACGGTTATTTCTTGAAGACAAGAAATCTCCTTAAGGCTGTGGCAATGAACACATGTGAGAAGACATTTAACTCTTTCCCACTATGGAGTCCATGAGACAAATGTGAGGATAAATGTCCTGCTCACATTTTACAGGAAGACAGAAATTTTCTTTGATACCCCACAGATTTCAAAGTCTTTTTCTCCACCTCTGTACCAAGAGGCATCTCCACACCCCTTTTACTCATCTGAGTGCCCAATGGCCTGTTCATACCTATGTCCCAGGGAGGGAAATGTATATTATACAGTATTTTCCAGGGACTTCACAAGTGGGATCATTGCCATATGAGCAGGGCCAATAACTGCTAAAAAATTATCATATACATGAACCTCTGATTCCTCCCAGCCCAAGGTGCCTGAAAATCTTTCCAGTGTTAAAAATTAAGCTGCCAAGGGATGGAGAATGGAGGCTCTGCACCACCCAGCCCACTTTTACCTCTTAGTTGCTGTATGGTGCAGGATGTGGTCCTTGGGAAGGGTCTGATCCCCATTTAAACCCCCCTCCCCAGCCAGACTCCTCCATCCAATCTGGATACCGTGCCCTAGATGTGGTCCTTGGGAAAGGTCTAAATTCCATTTAAAGCCCCCTTCCCAGCCATATTCCTCCATCCAAGCTGGCCCCTGCATCCTACAGCACCCTGCTCTTGCTGCCGACTGCTGGTTAGAGCAGTATTTATGGCAGAAGTCTTTCTCAATAAAATAAACATAAACGACTTAGCAGCACAAACACAGGCTGGACACGCAAGACAGAGTATAAATAACCTGCTTACCCTTAAAACCTTTTTCCAGCTCGCCTATGCCAAGTGTTTGTGCAGAATCCCCATCTCAATTTAGAAACCAAATGTATTTTGAACAGGAGCTGACACCGAGCGTCCCGCGCCTCCGGGCGAGCAAACCGGCCACGCCGGCGCCGCTGACAAGCAGGGAGCCAGATCCTTCCAGCCCATGGTTTCACCTTCCCGGCAGGAAAATACTGCAGGGGAAGGGGAAGGAATAAAATAGAGATGAATGTGGAGTCGTCAATTTAGACATGCCTTCTCCTCCCTTTTAAATGAGGCCTATGAGCAGCCTGGAAAGGCAAACCCCAGCCTGAGGTGCTGGGATCCATGGAAGGGGCAATGCCAACCTGCTGGCAGCACTCAGGTGAGCTGGCCAGGAGGGATTTGAGGCTTGGCCCTGAAGCCCTTTGTGTGCGTGCCAGCTGCCTCTCAAGGCCATCATGAGTTCAGATGTAACCAAGGCTCTTAAGGACAGGAGTTCTGCTAATCTGAGCTCATCTCACCCAGTGCCACCCTGCTGAACTCGAGGCACTGACTCCACAGCACCACAGCGCAAGCCCCACACTCACCCCTTAGCAGGGGCCTTTCAATCTGTTAATTGGTCCCTCTCTTCTGTTTGAAGGTCAAAGCAGCAGCCTCTGGCCAGATGTCACACAAAGAACAGTTCATAGAGCACAGCTGGAGTCCTGCAGCACCCACTTTCTCCCCACATGGGTTTTTGGCTGTGAAACGTGGTCCCTGCTCAGCTGAGTCAGGGACAGCTCATCCATGAGCTGGTACCGGGCTCCAGCACTGCTCTTGGCACAGCCAGGCCAGCTCATCCCCTTCTTGCACCATCCCAGGGCGACAGGGATGATGCCAGGCAGAGCTGATGGAGGGGCAGCACATCCCGGCATGCCTGAATTTTCGTCTCTGGTAGCAAAGGTGGAAGGCCAAACTCGAAGTATGAAAGCTGAAGTTGTGTTTGCTCATGCAGTAAGAGATGAAGGGGGCAAGATTATCACAAGATAATCACTCCCTTGATTAGTTATAAAGCAAAGCTTGTAATTCCTGCGTGGTACCGGCTGCTTCCCAAGGAACCCACCAGCACAGGAAAAGTCTCAATTGCTTTCCTCCTCAACTGTTTCATTCCAAACTTTAGGAAACAATCGCACTACAAACAGTCCCGCATCCGTCTCCCAAAAGCGCTCACTGCTTAAACATGAAAAAAACCACCCAGTCATACAAAAACTACTCATTCAAGATTCATCTGCGCTCAATTAAAGAACAGGGGAGCAGCTGATGAAAGCATTTACAAGCTATTATTAAATTTTACCAGGTGGGAAAGCCAAGAGGAATCCAGATATTCGAATTTTTGCCAGGATTGATTTTTATTCCAGACGCACAAATAAAAAAAAGCAGTTGTAGAAGGTTGTTTTTCCTCAACAGAATTGGTAAGTGCAGCTATCAATAACCATTGCAATAAATAAAACATTTGCAAGGAATAAAATACCTGCATAATCATAAATTCGATGGAAGTCATCTTTCCTGGTACGGGGTGTGCTAAGCACAAGGTACATGGCCTGGCACTAATTATTCAAATAGCAAAGTGCTCCGGGACTCGAAGTGCAGAGGGACAAATGGGAACAACAATTGTAAGAGTGATGAAAACAGGGACACCCCAGAGGGGTCCAGCATCATCCCCATCTCCCACTATATGGGCATAAGGGGAGAAATCACTGAACCTGCTGCATTCCTTCCTAGCGAGGGAGAATTGGCAATTCCCCAAAAGCAATCCCAGAAGGAGCAAATCCCTATTTGCCTCATTCCCCAGCACAGCCCTCGGGGAGCAGCTGTGATGCCGATGGGTAGCATGTCCCTAGAGCACTCATGGTGCTGATTGTGTATCCCCCAGCTCTTTGGGGGACTCCTGCTGGACACCACTGCTGCCCCTCAAGCCTTGGGACAATTCCAGCAGCTTTTTGTGACCGTGAATTCACCCAGGAGGCCACATGACACTCGTATGAAAGGGAACCTGCGCCGCGGAGCTGCAGTGGCAGGGATCAGGTGAGAGCCATGCGAGCATCCCTGCTAGTGTTTCCCTAGCAACTCCAGCTCCTGCTTCCCCTTACACATTCCCTTCCTCTCTTTAAAGTAGGCCAAGACTGTCTCCATCACTCAGCCACACAAGCCAGAGATTAAGGGAGTTCTGTGAGCCCTGTGTCCATTTAACACAAATTTTGATGGAGGATGCATTGGCATTAAATCCTCTCTCCACACATGCACTCAACCTCCCCTACGAACACAGGAGGAACCCATTTGGAGAAAAGGTATTTCAGCACCCCGCCCAAAGCCTCTCAGCACCCAGTAAAAAACCAAGGATGAAGATGGAAGACCAAACTCCAGCACCTGCTGGCAAACGTGGATGTGCCTGGGCAGATATCACCTAAACCCAAAAATCAATCAAGGGGTCCAACATCTTTTAAAAAACCAGCTCTAAGGCTCAGACCTGACCAGATATTGAGGTACTTAAGTGTTATTTTTTTGTGGCTGAGGCCTACAAGATCTTTGCCAGGCTGGAGAACAAAGCACAGCTAGAGTGGGCACCTCAGACTCCCACCCACCGTCCCCTTCCTCTCACTCAACACCAACACTCCACCAGTTAAACCAGCTCCTGACATTGCTTTTTTGCCTCTCCCTGTCATGAAAATGACACTTGGAGTTCAGGCATGAATGCCCAAACTCAGTTGTGGGCATTAATCAGGCTCCATCCATTCAAACCTATCCCACAACAGAGGAATTTGCTTGAAAAGCAGATATTTAATCACCCGATGCTTCCCTCAGCATTGTGGCTGAACCATCCCTGGCTGATGTAGCTACAGCAACAAAGGCTCAAGTACAAGCACAATGATACCAATGAAAAAAATACCAGATGGGTGAATGGTCTCACCCAAAATACCCCTGTCTGATCACCAAGGGTTATTTAATATAGTTTTGGAATGTATTAAACACTGAGCTATTTATTTACTCATGTCACAGGTGTAGCTGAAAAAACCTGGAGGTTTGTGATAATTTTTTTTAGACGAATTCTCAGGGAAAGCGGCAGCTCAGGACTTAATCCTCCCCCACCCAAAGCAGCACATAAGCACACGTTTAAACTGAAACTAAAAGATGCTCAAGCTTCTAGGCTTTGTGGAAACAACCTGGTCTAGTGGGAAGTGTCTCTGTCCATGGCAGGGGTGTTGGAAGCAGATGATCTTTTAGGTCCCTTCTAACCCAAACCATGCTATGGTTCTATGAAGGCACACACTTGAAAAACCCAAGCAAACAACAACAACAAATATACAGCAAGAAACGCTACAGGGGAGAGGAGGCAGACAGTTTTCTCATTAGAAGACATACCAGATTGCAGCTAAACCTAGACCTACACCACAGGAGCACACCTTCATCCCCAATGAAGCCAAGACTAACCTTTCACCCCTTGGATTAAAAGGAAAAAAACACACCCCAAAAGACCATCTCACAAATAAATTATTTGATCTCTGGTTATTTGTCCTGCTTTTACACTGTGTAGAAAGAAGGAATCAAGCTAAATCATTTTGATTAGTTGGCATTAAAAGAAAACCCACTGTAATGCTGAACCATTCGGTGCTCGGTGCACAGGTGCTTTGCCAACCAAAAAGCCTTGAGACTTGCTTGACAGTACACACTCAAAAGTCAGATCTTTTAGACTAAAAACCACATGTGGCCAGAACGAGAAAGCACTTCTGTGGCAGAGGAGAAGCTGACAATGAGGCACCTTTGAGTGGAGCTTCTCAGTCTATCTCAACTGCACAAAATCCATTACAGCCTGAGATGAAGTCCAAATGCTATTAATAAAAAAAGGTGGGAAAAGGCAGCAGCTGTAGAAGTCTGCAGGATTGCACCAGCTCTGTGATGCCCCATCAGCCAGAGGTTTGCTGAACAGGTTGCTGGAGGGCTGACCCGTGGGGCAATGCCTCCTGCAGCTCCACCTGGCAGCTGGGCTTTGTACCCCAAAACCCCAGACAGTCCAGATGGGAGAAAACATCTGGCTGAGATGATGGCAGAGCAGAGCTCTCACAAGCCAGCAGCCTTTACTTGGGACAGCTGTAGGAACACACATCTCCTTCAAAAACTTCATCCATTGAGATGGAACCAATGCCAAAAGGCTGAGCAGGAACAGAGGGCAGAGACCCAGTGCCATCACCAAACATCTCCTTTAGGAAATACTTGGGATAAGAGAAGCTCATGGAAGGAAAGCCCAAGATATGGCAAAAGACTTAGACAATTTTCTTGAAAAATAGCTAAAACCTGGAACATTTATTTTCACCTGGATATAAAAATGTGGATGATGAACAACTGTGTCCTTGAGTGTTAGAAAAGCAGAGCATGACAGGAAGATGTCACTGCTACATTCCATCTACACATGCCCCTCCCCAAAGGCTGCCTAACATCTGGTCAATGTCATTAAAAACAACCAGTTCAGAGCATTCAGACCACATGCTTTAGTCCACCTCTTTCAGCAGAGGCCTTAGCTGTGACATTAAGACAATAGAAATTAATATATGCTGGGTCTAAACAAGAATAACAAGATGTACTCCACTGAACAGGGACCAAAACTGGGACATAGGATGGCTTCAGTCAACATTTCATGTTCTTGGAGTGAACTGAGCAGCTTCAACAGTAGAATAAATGAAAAGAGAGGGAAGTTTTGCTTTGGAAGAACCAACATGCTCAACTCTACCCTGCACCCAGATGCCCCGTGGGAAGGGACTCCACTGTAGACATTGCAACCTGGAGACTGTGACTCCAGCTGCAAGGGATGGCAGGCAAAATGTATTTAAATTGAATTAAAGCACTAATGTACCATAACTAGCACTGGCAGTGAATATATGTTTATTTTATATTCATGTATTCTATTTAAGTGTGCGTGTGTGTATACGTGGTATTTAAAAAATTCAATAGTAAACCTTTCACTGGCCACAAATCTCTTTTTTTTTTCCTTCCACAAAAATGAAGCATTGCCTGGGTTAGCTGGCCACA
The DNA here is from genome assembly GCA_013397115.1 of Edolisoma coerulescens. Taxonomy (NCBI): domain Eukaryota; kingdom Metazoa; phylum Chordata; class Aves; order Passeriformes; family Campephagidae; genus Edolisoma; species Edolisoma coerulescens. Next base: position 1,563,870 of record VWZW01001851.1, on the reverse strand, counting down.
AATCTCTGAAAATTTTCTTTAATTTTTCTTCCCCAGGAATGAAGTATGGTGCAGGTTTGGAGATGAGCACCATGGATCCAGCACAGCTCCATCACACGTGAATCCTCCTCACGCCGGGGAACACTTTGCATCAGCCTCGTCAGGTTATATGGGAATATAATTAATAAGGTGACACATCCCACATAAATAACTTATGAGAAGCCTGTCACTTGGAGGAGAGATGGTAGCCAAAAGGTATCTTAATTCACTCTAATAACGGATTGGGGGGAAAATACAAACACCTGGATGAAGCATCTATCTTTGCACTGTCAAATATCCTCGGCTAAGGGGAATTTGTGCATCTGCCTAGCAGATATTCTTTTGTTTTCCTTTCTTCCCCCTCAGCCCTTTTTAGGGGCAGAGGATGACATTTGCAGCACGCTGTAGTCTCAAGGTAGTGTGAAAATGAGTGCAGGCAGAACTTCTGGGCAAGATGGGCTTTCTATTACCAGACATCCTGCAATGAGTTGTAGGTATCCACACACCCTTGTTCACCAAGGGCGACTCTACACCACAGCCAAAATCAGGTGAGATGTCAACTACCAGCCAGGCAAAGGGGAAAAGTTTATGAGGAATTTTCAGGAGCTGCAGATCAGCTATTGAAAGGCAGAATAATCTATAAATCACTCCTCTCCAAATTAATGGAATCGATGGAATGGCTTTTGAGCACAGTAATCTGACAGTCCCCTCAAAATAGAATTTTAGTCTTTTAAATATTCCCAGTAGTGCATGTTAAACAAATTTGAAGTAATTTAGTTTATACAAGAACTGGCATCAGGGCATCCTCTTAGAATCATAGAATTATTAAGGTTGGGAAGGACCTCTAAGATCAGTCCAACCATGAACCCAGCATTGCCAGGCCACCCATGAACCACGTCCCCAAGCACCACATCTACACCTTCCCTCTCTGTGGAGCCCCTCTCCTTTCCCATCTGTGCTACAAGTGCAGAGCTTCTTCACGTGTCCTTCCTTCCCCCCTGCAAAGTTCTGCCTTGGAGCTGCCACCACGAAGCCACTGAAGCTTCCAACCACCTGAGGTCACCCCAACCCCTGGGCTTTTCCACCCTTCTCCTGTCCTCATGATGAAGCCGACTCCTTGTGTTGTTCTTCTTCTTTGGCGGAGAGGGCAAAGTCAAACCACCTCGAGGTCCACCAGCACATCTCTCCTACCACCCCTCATGAAGGAGCACGGAGCATTTCAGGAGATACATTAAATCTTCAGCTATTACATGCAACAGCTCCAGATTATTTGCTATTTTATAGCGACAGAGCCTGGGACGCCCTGGCACCGCTCCCACTCTTTGAGCGTAACTAACCTCCAAGACTGCTCAGGCTGTCAGGAGGCTGATTACATGAAATAAAACACTGCTTTTGACTATTAATTAATATTGACTTCACTGTTTGACCTCCGAACATGTTGAAATTTATAGGATCGTTCTCCAGGTTTATTAGGGCACTATTAATAATCTGAGGAGTGTTTGGAGTCAGGCACCTTAAGGAACTCAAAAGAGCTCTTTGGTATGATGCATAGACATCATCTCGGGCTACTTTTGGCTTGGAAAAAGCATTTGGCTAATTTTCAATTTGTCAAGTGAGCCCCTGACGAGTTGGTAACATATCACAGAGTGGATCTTCGGGAATCTCCGGCGAGCTTTTTCCCAGCCGCGGCCGGCCACAGCAGCGCGGCACGGGGATGTTACAACAAGCAAGATAATGACCAGATGGAGCAGAGCAATCATCTAGGCTATTTTGGTAGACCCACTGCAGATGAACATGATACAATAAGCCAATTAACTCCAATATATCTGACATGTAAAATAGTTTCACACTGAAATTCTGGGTGGGTATTTTTTCCTCCAATACCGGGCCTTCTTAATATACGACAGTCTGAATGAAACACAAAATTAGCCTTTAAAAAAAAATTCAAAGGAGGCCTTCAAGTATGGAACATTTTTAAGTCCATAGAAAAGTGGAAAGAGTTAACAACTTTTCTTAAAAAACTTGGGTTTCTAGAAAATAAAACCAACCCAACCCAACCCAAACAACAAATCAAAACCACAACCTACCTTACAATTTTCAAGCTTTTTACTTGAAAACTAGAAAGCATCTTGGTTTCTTAAATGTGTCACATATGAAATTGTTAAGGACTATATTTTTGGGTATTCAGTGACAGGGAAGAGACTTAAGACAAATCTTACTTACAGAAATCTTACTTCTGAGCCATCTCTTTCTTTACAAAACCCAACATGTTTTTTAGAAAGACCAAATCTGTGAATATGAATCTCTAAACATTACAAAAAGTAAATTTAGTCAGCATGCTTTCTTCAAAAGAATAAATAAGCAAAGAATGTGCTGAGAGGACTAGTAGCATCCAGCATTTTATCTTCTAAATTTATTTGTGACTCACGGATGTTTAAAAGCAGTGGTCCAAGGCCTGGGAGCTCAGTGCCCGAGATGTTAAAAGCACCTTAAATCCTTTAGGCTGCTTTGAAAAATCTCCACGTCTTTACCACATGTGGATATTTTGCACTGCGGAGCCAGGAATCAATGCAAGCATTTAAACTTCCTTTTGTCAGGAATGACTTAAAGCAGAGAGCACGGAGGCTTGTAAACAAAACTGCTGACACCTCCTGCGTTATTGAAAGAGAACCATGATGCAGCATTAATTGAACGAGCACCTTCAATCTGTCAAGTCAAACAACACCCACAGGGGCTGTTCCTGGCAGAGCTCGGGTTGGTGCTGCAGCAGGCAGGGCCGTGTCATTAAATAGGGAATTTTTCACGATACCTGAGCAACTGTGACAGCACTCGGGTCATCTTGGAAAGATGAAAGCACCAGCACAGCTGCTGAGCCTGGGCTTGATTATCAGTGACTAAGTGGCTCCTGGGAGTCTCACTCCACTTGAAGATTTCTTTCAGATTGGCTGAGTGTCACCTCACGAGCAGATTGTCACCTCTGATGAGTCTGCACTGACCCTCCAGCCCACGGAAATGGGATTTCTGCCACTGACATTGGCCCTCCAACCCATGGAAATGGATTTTCTCCCACTGAAACAGGTCCTCTAACCCCAGAGAGTAGATGTTCTCCTCCATATCCCCACACACACATTTGTGTTGTTTCCACCATGGAAAGTATCAGTTGCAGTGGGACAGCTCTGTTTTCCCACCAGGCAGAGAAAGGATAAGAAAATCAACACCTCATCCCAACACAAAAAACAAATAATTTCTTTCCCGCATTGCAGAGTCACGGCAGCCGAAGTGCTCAGTTTTGCACACTTTGCTGAGATGACCCCAAATAGCTACAGCGGAAAGGAGCTTCCAGAAAATAAAAAATAGTACCATCACAAGGAACACAAAAACTGATGAACATCTGAGCCACCACACCAGCACGACTGCTCCTGCAGAGCTCATGCCTCTCCAGACCAGGAGGCTACACTGGTCCCCAGTAAACTTCATTGGTGCGAGTGAATGATGATGCCAAAGAAACAAGCCAAAAATGAAATCCAGTTTAAATGGCTCAACTGTTTAAAATAATTTTTGCCATGAGCAATCAAGCCTTCCAGTTTTCTCCATGTTAAAACAGGAGAGGAATAGAAAAGAGTAAGAAGCTCTTCGATTTTTAATCTCCTTCATTGCTACCTCTGCTCAGAGGAGACCTGCATTACACTTCCTTTTAAATGAACAGTTAGAGAAGGGCATCTCCTCCTTCTGTGGAGAAAACAGAAAAACATTCAACAAAATTAAAGACTATGTCATTTAGAACCAAGTTTACAACCAGCAGAGCTCCAAACTGCTAGAAAGGGACTGGCAGAAGAAAGGCAAGACCCAACACAAAACCTATTATCCCAAGGATCTTCTCTGATGGGGAAAGCAGGAAACGGGTGGGGTCTGACCCTAAGCCCACCAGATACAGCTAAAGCGACCATCAAGCAGCCCATTATCATTAACACCTCACTAACGAAAAGAGTGGTTTTACCTTTCCTTTCAACCCTCCGTTCTTCTCCATTTCTTTAGGCCTTGGCATTTTGCAGCAGGAGCTTCTGCTTGGCACTAGAATTAATTCTCCCCGCTGGCTCATTTTTGGTAAAAACGTGTTAGTATGAACACTTGAATTTGACAGACATTTGCACTATTCACTCTTGCAACTCAAGGCACAAGACCTCTCGGAACTCTCTCTCAGACTTATATTACTGTTTTTTTCCTAATTACACCAGTGGTTAATGCAACCTCTGACAGAGAAAAGGTTGAACATTTAATTTGGCAGGGTTTAGTGCCAATCTGCATTAGGCCACAATGATTTAACCTCTACCTCCCTGGCATTGTGCCTACATCATTCTCCTCATGGCACATATCCCTGCCCTACATATTTCACTGCGATCCCTGTGGCAGCTCTGCCAGAGTGCCCGGGACCAGCAGCTCTCAGTGAGTCACCAGGGACACTGTGCCACCCTATCATAGCAACATGTATTCTTCCTTACCAGTACACGATTTTGGATGTCACAATGAAGACTTTTGATAACTAGAAGGTTAATTACACTTCTAATTACACTGTACACACCAATATGCTCCTTTGCACAGAGTTGTGTTTTGGAGATGTGCAATCTCACACTCCAAAGTTCAAACACAGAAAGTATCCAGCGAAGCTTTTGCTGCTGAAATAACCCCACAAACCCCTCTCCATAATTTCCATGCACACACACATACGAGAACATAAGAAGTACATAACAGTAGAGATAAAGAAGAGATCTTTTGGTTGGGGATGATGCAGCTTGCTCTTTGCAAAGCGAACTCACTTGAAGTCCTTCAATCCAACCCGAAGTCATGCAACCTCAACACCTAAGACACCTTATACTCACGTAGCATTATCACACTGGCAATCTGCACACAACCAGGAGACAATTTCATAAGGCCCATGCTGGGTGAGTACATAACTGCTGCTTAAACTATTAAGTTTATTTGTGTATTTATTTTTCTTATAATTATTCATTCGTGTTTGTTATTTATTATTAATAAACCATTAATAATGCATTAGTTTTTAATTATTATTTCTATTATTTGAGTACCCTGCAAACACTGATACATCACTTCCAGCCTCCCAGTGCAGCTGGGAAGTGTTTTCTGTGCTTACAGGCGTGGGGTTGGGACACTGGAAGACAAAGTGACTTATGGAAGACCCCAGGGAAAATGAGCAAGAGAACAGCGGATCAGCCCAGGACTTTCCAGATGCCCAGCATGTCTGATGACTGTTTCATCCTTCCTCTCATCAACAGGATGAAGCAAAAGCGGCCCTCAAGTATGGCTATAACTCCTATAAAACCAATATGGCCATAGGGTCTTTTAAGAGGAACAAGTTTATCTTTTCATTCCCCTTTTTTTCCGGCTTAGCAGAGGAGCTAAAACATGAAGTCTCATACTTTGTTTTGCCTGTCATTCAAACAAGCAGTGTGGTTTGTCTCTCACCACTGACCTTCCAAGCTGCACCGGGAGATGTGCATCCCCTTCTGGAGTGGTGAAACTTGGGTGCATTGCACCAGCTCAAGCAGAAGGCTTTCAGCTCCTAACTATGAGCATTAGGTGCTTAGAGAAAAAAAAACAAACCTCTTCTGATGCCAGGTTTTAACTTAAAATACCTCAATACAGTAAAAAAAAAAAAAAACCCAATGTAAAATGTGGAGGCGTTATAGCATAACTATCAAAAAGAAGGGTCTGGCCCCAGAGACAACAGTAACTTCCTAACACCCTGATGTGGTCCGTGAACTGTGCAACCCAGGAATGAACCAAAGTCCACACAGGAAGGCAATCACTGCCAGCAGCCCCCAAAGTGCTTTGGGTGTTTGTTTCTCGTGTGGCACCTTCTGCTCTTAACATCTCCTTAGTCGCTATCTCTCGTTTATTACAGGACAACACTTCCCTATCAGCTATGGTTCCACAAACAAGCCAAGGCCGCTGAGGAGAGGGAGCAACCAGGGACCCAGCAGCAAAAAGCCTCGCTTGGCTCAGGCTCCTTAAAGCTGGATGTTTTAACTCTTCCAGAATTGTGGCTGTTAACAAGGCTATTTGTCAAAAAAAACCCAAACAAACAAATAAACAAATCGAACCAAACCAACCAACCAAAAAAAAAAACAACAAAAAAAACCAAACCAAAACAAACAAAAAAAAAACCCACCAATAAAACCCCCCACATAAACAGCATTTTATCACAGAGATAACAGTGTCCCTCTGGATAGCAAGTTCTTGTTGCCAGAAAAGGCGAGGAGGCATCGGTGACCTCCGGATGTGGCTCAGCACGACAGTGATGCCAGGGAGCCCCTGGAGGGGCGACCGGTCCCTTTGCACCCCCTCAATGTCCTCATAGACCTTCACACCAGGAAAGGGCAGGAAAGGGACAGAACCACCAGCTGATGATATCTGTCTGCTTCAAATCATCTCTGAGGAAAAGGATCTTTCAGCATTTTAAATGGATTATATCAGAGCAGAGCTGCTCACCACGGAAAAAACAAACAGTGTGGGACTTCATGCTTTACTCCTCTGCTAAGAGAGGGGGATGAGAAGATAAGCAGCCAAGTAAGGGCTGGGTTTGAGGAATCACCTGCCCCTTAGCACTGCCAGGGACATCAGCCCCCTGTCCCATTCCAGGGATTCGAGCCACCCCGTTGTCTTGGCACTGCGAGTCCCCCAGCACAGATACACATGGCCGGGCAGTCACTAATTTCCAGCTACCAGTGCACTCCCCGCACCCAAACCCTGTGTTTGCTCAAGTAAATGCAGCAGCACCTCTAAAATACCTCCCCCACCCACCCACAGAGCCAGCATCAGGCAGAAAACACAGCCCAGGAGAAGGATCAAACCTGGTCGAGAAGGCGGTGTCCCCATGTCCACTTCTCTACAGACTTTCCAAACTGTCCCTTGCAAACTCCCAGCTCAGCCTGATGTTTGATCTCTGACCGGGGTGAGCAAACACCACCGTGCAGAACAAATTGTTCCCTTTTCCAAAGTGGAAAGCCAGCCCTCCACGTCTGGGTTCCATCCGGGAGCGATCCTGGAGCCTCAAAGAGGGCAGTGCCCCACCAGGACTTGGGGGCCGCAACCTTCACTTGAGTTTAAGAAAGGGCTCTAGCGACCTTCTCCACTCGAGTTCCCCTAATGGCATTTCCAGCCACCAGCTCCCACCCCATCCCATTCCCTCCCACTCTGATCCAGCCACCTGAAGAATTTAAAGGGAGGGAAACAGCATCCCTGGGTCTCTCAAGCAATCCTGCATTTTGCAGCATCTTACATTTCACCGTAGGAGATCAAAGCAGCCCTGACATCACAACAGCACAAAAGAAACTTCGTGTTTCAGGTCCTCCTGCTTGGAACTCTCTGTGTCATGATCCAAAAGCAGAAATTACAAAATCCCAACCTAAACCTCTATAAAAGAAATATCAGCAATTCAAATGAGGCTGATTTTTTTCTGTCCTTTTACTCTAGCCACATAAATCAGATAGTGAAAAATAAGACCATGACACAAAAGACCAATCACAAAAATAGCCCTATTAATTTTCCTCTAAACAGTTCAAATAAATAGAGTGTCATTCCTGCATTTTGAGACTATTCAATTACAGAAGGAAAAGAAAAAATGATCCAGCAATACAATGCAGTTATAGCATTTGAACAGCTATGAAACCAGAAAGAGGGAGATTGATTTATTTTTTTTAAATTAACACTGCATTACCTGCATTGCAAGATGCTCAACACAGTTAGCAGGAAGCTTAAAAAAAAAAAAAAAACAAAAAAACAAAACCACAACAAAAAAGAAGGGGAAGTCCCCGAAATATTTAAGAGAACAAACCCCACAGTGTATGGCTTTTCTGAAGCATGTTGTGGAGGATCTGAGGTTATTCTGGTGACAATAACTGCTAAATCATATCAGGACACAGCACAGGCAACCATAAACATTTGATTCTATTGTCCTGCCACGAAAGCAATCATTGCCTCATTATCATCACTATTAAAATCCAGTGCTGCCATCATCAGCTGAACACTTGATCCCTAATGTCCTGCTCATTTTTTTGCAGTGTTAAGTCATCAGTTTGAAAGTTTTAAGGAAATCTTACCCAGCTGAGTAAATCATTAACTGTACTTCTTAGACATTGTATTCTTTTAGCATAAATAATTCTGAGTTTGCAAACAAACTATCATAAGGAGAGGGAAAAGTGAAAAATTCACTAAATTTCTACTTTTCGCACCTGGTTTTAGTTTGCTATAACTCATTGAAATACTCAAATTTCAGACTAAAATTTAGCAAATCCAAAAAAAGGAAATTTTGGGCATTTTTAATTGGTTTTAAATCTGAAAGCCAAAGACTCCAAACTCTCCTCAACCTCTTTCCCTCCCACAAACCTGGCAGGCTCTCCAGGCTGAACTGTGCTTTTTCCTGGAAAGTCTTTCAGGGGAGCTGAAAGAACTGGACAGAGGGAAGTCAGGTTTTCCCCATTCCAATTCAGTCTTTATTGAAAAAGCATCTCTAAGTGTTCTGATAAAAACTCATTTAATTCAATAGTAACTGCCATTTAATCCGTGCTTCTATATGGCACTTAAAGGCGCTTTTTACTTGCTTCTTTAATATATATATATAAAGAGAAAAAGAGATAAAAGTCTTCTTTAAAAAAGTCTTTGATTAAAAATCAGTTATCTATGCACTGGGGGGGAAAATGTATTTATGAAGCATTGATTTTGAGTGTTTCCTTCTAGTCCATTTGCACAGCCTCAGTTGTACCAGGGTGCTACAGTAATTCAAGAAATCCTCACCATCCCCTGGATCGGACGAGCCTCAGCAGCAGGTTTGGGGTTGTGGGTGCTCTTTGGGGTACCCAACCAGCAGCTCAGCCCCAGAGATGATGGGGGAGGAGGGAGCAATGCATGATGGTCCCATCCCTTCTGCTGCAGAGGGACCATTCCCACTTCCTGAGCTCTGAAGTCCAAAATCCATCGGGATCTTGGGTTGTCCTGAGAAGCCTGGGACACCCATCCACACATGCAGCAGTTCAAATGCAGCGTTTCCCGACCAGAAAAAAGGGCAGAAGAAACTCGAGTGACATCAGAAGCAGTTGTAAAATCACACCCAAAACCTACCTGCTTCCCAACCCGGCACCACTCCACCGGGGATCCTCCAGAGCATCCTCACGTGCTTCCCAAGGCTCGAGGGACCAAAAGCCGCCCGCAGCATCACCGGCCATTCATAAAATCAGAGCCCAACAAAAGACACGCACGCCGAGACATCCACACACACCTCTAACCGGAGAAAGACCATCTTACTCACTGCTCTCTCCTTCCCACGCTACCTCAAAACACTCATCTGCTGAAGCAATGCGCTGCTTGGCCGGCAGCCAGCTGGAAGCCAAAAGGGGCTTTTCCTTTCCTGCCGCTCAACCTCATTCAGGCACTTCTTGCTTGTACACAACAGCTATTTATAGCTGCTGGCGAGCACCCAGGAGCAACCCAACCGCAGAGCCCCAGCGGTTCCAAAAA